>CM067211.1:20994104-21159104 GCA_034190965.1 Prunus campanulata | reverse complement strand
TTACCTTCCCAAAAAAGGAGCACACCATAAGCCCAGGCCCAATAGTTGTCTACAGGTTATATTTTTCAGAAAGGGCTTTTCTTGTTGAAAATACAAACCAAAGCCCAAGAGCAGAGGCCCCAAAGCGATTGGACTACTGAAAAATGGGAATCGGTAGCGGTTCCAAACCCACGCGAAGGTGAAAGGGACCATCAACATTTAATGACGATTTGACTTTTCCCTCTTCCATTAAGAAAAGCCAGCCGTCTAAAAAAGCCTCCAAGCCAGGTAAGAAGCCAACTTGCACGTCAAATCGCCAAGTACGAAGACGCCTCAGACCAGGAAACCAATTCGAAAAACTGGCGGTTCTCATTAGAAAGATCGATCTCTCCCTCTATGGACCAGTTCAGGGCGTCAAATCAGTAAGTTGACTTTGGGCAACAGGCAAACATCCTCGCCCAGGCATCATCACTTGAGACCTCTTCTGCCTCTATAAATAGAAAGCTTCCAGCACCTAAGAAGGGGACTCTCTCTCCAAAACCAGACGCAACGTCTTGCAAAACACTTACACAAAGCACTCAAGGCATTCCGGCTATCTCGTTCAGGCTTCGAACAATCAGACGCTCTCTGTGTTCATCTTTTTATTTCTCTGCCATCTCCATGGTATGACTAACTTCTGAAGAAGTTCAATTTGAATTTGTATAATGTAGCAGGCTATGAACCTTAGATCACAGTGATAATGTAGGTTTTAGTTTGGAATTAATGAGTATGGATCTCTGCTGTCTTGATCACCAATTCAAGAACTAAATAAATAAAAATGATGGAACCCATATCTGAAGAACTTTGTTATGCTTATGCTTGCTTTCATTTCTATATCTGCAATACTTAAGCTGTCCCGCCCTCATTTTATTTAAATTATAAATATCATAAAGAGTTTTTAGCCCGAATCGGGCCACATAGGTCCGAAGAATGCAAACCAATCGGGCCCGAAAATCACATAGCTGGGCCCGAAGTTGTAGTTAAATTTATATCCAAGTTCAGAGTTAGGTCCGTGAACCCGCACGAGGTGTTTACTGACCAAGAACTTTGTCTTTTTCCCTTGCTTGGACAGGTGTTGCTCGCACCATCCACAGCCGATATATACACGAGAAAAAGAATTGTGAAGTCCTCTTAACTGAGGCATAGAAAAGAGCCAACCCAGGCCAGTACCCCACCTGGTGCACAATGGCTTGAACGGAAGATTAGGAGGAAGGCGCAGAGTCCGCAAAACATTAACTGCATTCACTCACACCAGGTCTGTTGGACTGGTCACACACCCAACAGTGGCACGCCTATAAAGCAGAACTCAGATATCAAAAGAAGTCCGGAGATCAGGCCCAAAACAGGGCTGGACTGGATTTCTTGTCAACCTGATTCAACTTTCAATCTCGTTGAATATTGAAGTAACATCTGCGCGGGCCAAAAAGATACAATCGGGGCATTGGTGTAGGTCCGACGCTTCCTGTGTTCTTCCGAGCACGCCTACTTCGACACTAGGCGAAAAGAATACTTAACAGGAAAAAATACCAACAGAATGTTCTCAAGCAAACCAATTTGGGTTTAGGGATTTCTTCTCCTTCCTCTTTTTGGGTTTTGGATGATTTAAGTTTCAAAGGTTGGGGGCTAAATTGAGTTTCTGGTAAAGGAGGGGCCGAGGACCTTATGTGGCTATGGAGGGGATCAACTTCTCTTGGGATGAGTTGTTGCAATGCCAAAATTGCAAATGAGGCTAGGTTAGCAGTAAGATGGGATTCTGCAACATGCCCGCCTATCCCAACCATTTTGGCTTCAAAAAAGCAAACAACAGCTAATAAAATTAGCAACTCCGTCATCGTCTTCATTTTCCACTGGTGGCTTCGGCGGCTCCTTCTTCGCCACTCCATTCTCTTCTCAAACTCAACAGCAACAATGGCAGACGCCGTCGTTTCAACAACCTCAGTCTGCTGGTGGCTTTGGGTTTCAGAGTCCGTTCATTAGGCCACAACAGTCGACTCCCTTCCCTAATTCTCAATTGACTACTCAGATGGCTCATGTTGCTCCTCTCTCCTTCTCTCTTGCCGGTTTACTTTTCTTCTTCTTTTTTCTATTTTGAATTTTGTTTGTTTTTGTTTTTACATTTTTTTAAAATTTTTATTAATATTGTACTTTGTAAAATGACAAACTTTACCCTATATTTTATATATGGTTCGTTTTCCGCATTCAGAAAAAAAACAAAATCAATTACATTAAAAAATTCGGAAATTAAAATAAAATTTGGAACGTTACACCTTTTTTTTTTTTTTTTTTTTGTGTGAGAAAAAATGGAACATTACACCTTACATGTATGATGTATTACATCACAACAGAGTAAATTATTACCTTATTATAATTAATTATAATGCTGCTATTTAATTATGTAAGAGTCACATTTAATTATAATTACATGTGGCAAAATAATTAATTATCTTATCGGATAGTGATGATAATTAATCAATGCTGCTATTTCCACCCTTTTATCCTATTTCCTCACCCATCTTATTTTCTCACTCACCATGTAAAATTGAAAACACACAATCCTATCTTTTTACCCACCATTATTTTTAAAATACCATTTAATTATTAAAGTAAAATAATATTTTTTTAAAAAACAAAAAACAAAACAAAAACTCTCTCTCCTCCTTTTCTAGGGAAAACCCAACAGTCAATAGCCACTTTTATTTCTCCCACCTACAGCCACCCCCACCTCCCACCCCAACCCCGATTCCTGCCTCGCCAGTGAGAACCCTACAGATTGTTGGAATTGGTATGAAATCAGGTTTGTATTCCTAACTAAGATAGGAATCCGAGTTGTATTTTGTATAGGAAACTTGGACTCAAGTTTCCAGTTGGTTTCGGGATTTCTAACGTAGTTTAGGATTAGTTCTATGGTTAGGTTATCTAGTATATATATAGGTAAGCCTTATTGTGTATTGGGTGTGAATTTGAAGAGACTTGTAAGGCAGGAGCACTCTTGAGAAGATTAAGTGAGTTCTTTTGTAAAGACTTTGTTCATTAATAAAGTTAGCTTCCGATTGTTCAAACTTGTGTGGTTGTTCTTGGTTTAATCATCTTGTTGTGATCCAACAAGTGGTATCAAGAGCCAGGTTTTGTGATTAAGCCAAAACAATGACAAAATCTGAAGACCTCAGCAAGAGTGGAGATGATGGGGGCACTGAGGTAACCAAAACATCGGTGCAAAGTGCTAGGTTCGAAATCGAGAAGTTCGTCGGGACCAATAACTTCGCTATGTGGCAGTGTGAAGTAAAGGATGTGCTGATACAACAAGGACTACTTGTTGTGCTTGGAGATATGCCTATGTCGATGAAGAAGGAGGAATGGCAGCGTCTAAATGCGTATGCATGCTCCACAATTCGGTTGTGCCTTGGCAAGGCACAAAAGTATGGTGTCATGAATATTTCATCGGCCAAGGAATTATGGGATTCACTGGAGTCCAAGTATTTGAAAAAAAGTGCAGAAAATAGGCTTTACCTTAAGAGTAAGCTTTATCGTTTCCAGTATAAGGAAGGAACAAAGATGATGGATCATCTCGAAGAGTTTAACAAGATGATTGCTGAATTGTTGAACTTAGAGGAGACGATCAAGGATGAAGACAAAGCTTTGATCTTGATGAATTCTTTGCCTGAAACCTATGAATCATTTGTTACGACATGGATTTATGGTAGAGAAACTCTTAAATTTGATGAGATCTCAAGTGCGGTAATGAATCATGAAGTTCGAAATCTTGATAGACAAGAGAGGAACAATTCTGAAGCATTAATGGCGAGAGGAAGATCACAGGAAAGAAAGTCTGCAGATAGGAAGAAGAGCAAGTCTAGCACAAGAGGAAACTCAAGCAACAGGAAATTCTTGGATAAGGATGAGTGCGCCTTTTGCCATGAGAAAGGGCACTGGAAGAAGGATTGTCCTAAAATCAAGGCTAAAAACAAACATGAAGATTCAGAGGCAAACGTTGTTGAAGTCGATGATGAGGATTTTGTTTGTGCTTTAACAGCAGCGGAAAGCATAGACTACGTGAATCAATGGGTGCTTGACACTGGATGCACTCATCATATGACTTCCCAATGTCATTGGTTTTCATCTTTCAGAAGTCTCACTGGAACTGTGTATATGGGTGACGATAATCCATGTTCCACACAAGGGATTGGCAGCGTTATGATTAAGCATCATGATGGTGCAATTCGAGAGTTACAAGGAGTAAGATATGTTCCAAACCTTAAGAAGAATTTAATTTCTTTAGGTACCCTTGAATCTCAGGGTTGCAAGTTTTATTCTGAAAAAAATATGCTTAAGGTAGCTAGAGGGGCATTAGTGATGATGAAGGCCCCTAGAAGAGGTTTGCTTTACTTGTTGGATGGTGAAACCATTGATAAACAGGTGGCTATGGTGGTAGAAGATAATCAAGCTGATACATCTTCTCTATGGCATATGAGGTTGGGGCACGTGGGAAACAAAGCGCTGCAAGGGTTGATTAAACAAGGGGTTCTCAAGGGAGCCAAAAGTGGAAAAATAATTTTTTGTGAACACTGCGTTCTTGGCAAGCAAACAAAGGTACAATTTGGCACTGCAATCCATCAAACTGAGGGGATATTGGATTATGTACACTCGGATGTCTGGGGACCTGCAAAGAATGAATCTCTAGGAGGGAAGAGATGGTTTGTGTCCTTCATTGATGATTACTCACGAAGATCATGGATTTATATGATGAAGCACAAATATAAGGTATTGAATATTTTCTTGGAATGGAAAAAAATGGTTGAAAAGAAGACTGGCAAGAAGGTGAAAGTCCTAAGAAGTGATAATGGCGGGGAGTATATTTCTGATCCCTTCTTTGAGATATGCAAAAAGGAAGGTATTACTCGTCATTTTAGTGTTAGAGAAACACCACAACAAAATGGAATTGCAGAACGGTTGAATCGAACATTGTTGGAAAAGGTGAGATGTATGCTTTCACAAGCAAAATTGCATAAAAGATTTTGGGCAGAGGCATTAAATTATGCATGCCATATTTTGAATCGTCTACCTTCTACAACTCTAAGTGGCAAGACTCCAATAGAATTATGGTCAGGAAAAGTAGCTCAAGACTATGAAAGACTAAGGGTCTTTGGGTGCGATGCTTACTACCACGTGAAGGAAAACAAATTGGATCCGAGAGCAAGAAAAGCTATCTTTTTGGGGTTCAACCATGGTGTCAAGGGATTCAGGTTGTGGAGCATAGATTTCAAGAAGGTAGTAGTGAGCAGAGATGTGACGTTTAATGAATCCCATATGAAACTCAGCGAAGAAAGGAAGGGTGTCCATGAGGTGGAGCTATCATCCAATAGTTCTGGAAAAACAAGTACCGAGGATGATGTTCATAGGGAAGAAGAAGATTGTGTCAACCAAGAAAGGAGACAAGATGAAGAAGTCGTTAATGATGATGTTCGAGAAGAATGCATTGCTAAGAGGAAAGGAAAAAGAGAGATTGTGCTCCCTGCCAGATTAAAAGATTGTGTTGCATGCATGGCATACGCGTTACCAGTAATTGAAATCGATATCCCTACAAGTTTTACTGAAGCAACGAGGAGTGGAGAAGCAAAGCAATGGCATGAAGCTATGGATGACGAGATGTTGTCACTCATGAAGAATAAAACCTGGGAAGTGGTGGAGTTGCCTAAAGGAAGAAAGGCTATTGGATGCAAGTGGGTATATGCAAAGAAAGATGGAATAGATGATGTAAGTCCGGTGAGGTTCAAAGCCAGACTAGTGGCTAAAGGTTATGCTCAGAAGGAAGGAATAGATTATAACGAAATATTTTCTCCCGTAGTGAAACACTCATCCATCCGAATTCTACTTGCACTAGTAGCGCAGTTTGATCTCGAGTTAGTTCAGTTGGATGTAAAAACTGCTTTTTTACATGGAAATTTGTCTGAAGAGATTTACATAAGGCAACCTGAAGGCTATGAAGAAAAAGGAAAGGAGGGGCTAGTTTGCAAACTCAACAAGTCACTATATGGTTTAAAGCAGTCACCAAGGCAATGGTATTTGAGGTTTGATAAGTTTATGAAGGATCAAGACTATACTAGAAGTCATTACGATCATTGCGTGTATCACAAGAAATTAAGTGGAGGTACATATATCTACTTATTAATTTATGTAGATGATATGCTTATTGCCTCAAGTGACATCACCGAAATTAGAAAGCTTAAAGCTCAGATGCAGAAAGAGTTTGAGATGAAAGATCTCGGTGAAGCAAGAAAGATTTTGGGGATGGAAATCACACGAAACAGGAAGGAGAGAATGGTGTATTTGTCGCAAAAACAATACTTGGAAAAACTGCTACACAAGTTTGGCATTAATGGGGAAACCAAACCTGTGAATACACCTCTTGCTCCTCATTTCAAATTGAGTGCTCAACTATGTCCTAAAAGTGATGAAGAAAAAGCTAACATGAAAGATGTTCCGTACTCCAGTTTGATTGGAGGATTGATGTACGCCATGGTATGTACTCGGCCTGATATTGCTCATGCAGTTGGAATGGTTAGTAGGTTTATGCATAATCCTGGAAAAATGCATTGGGATGCTGCTAAATGGATACTACGATATCTTCATGGAACAAGAAATATAGGAATTTGTTTTGAAGGGAATAATGGAGATATTGATAAGTTCTCAATTGGTTATGTGGATTCGGACTTTGCCAGTGATTTAGACAAAAGAAGGTCTACAACAGGGTATGTATTTACTATGGCGAAAGGTCCGATATGTTGGAGATCAATACTACAACCAACCGTTGCTCTATCAACAACAGAAGCTGAATATATGGCAATGGCTGAGGCCATTAAGGAAGCTATTTGGACACTTGGATTGATTGAGGATTTGGGTGTAAATCAACACAAATTGGATGTGTATTGTGATAGTCAAAGTGCTATTTACTTGGCAAAGTATCAGGTACATCATGCGAGGACCAAACATATAGATGTGAGATATCATTTTGTTCGAGAGGTTATAGCTGAAGGTGAAATTCTAGTCAAGAAGATTGCTACGGCTGATAATCCCGCTGATATGTTAACAAAGATAGTTGGTGTATCAAAGTTTAAGCATTGCTTGGATTTGGTGCACATTAGACAAGCTTGAAAACTTGACAATGGTGGAGCAATGGAAGCAGATGAAGGTCTCTGATGTGGATTTCTTACCAAGGTGGAGATTGTTGGAATTGGTATGAAATCAGGTTTGTATTCCTAACTAAGATAGGAATCCGAGTTGTATTTTGTATAGGAAACTTGGACTCAAGTTTCCAGTTGGTTTCGGGATTTCTAACGTAGTTTAGGATTAGTTCTATGGTTAGGTTATCTAGTATATATATAGGTAAGCCTTATTGTGTATTGGGTGTGAATTTGAAGAGACTTGTAAGGCAGGAGCACTCTTGAGAAGATTAAGTGAGTTCTTTTGTAAAGACTTTGTTCATTAATAAAGTTAGCTTCCGATTGTTCAAACTTGTGTGGTTGTTCTTGGTTTAATCATCTTGTTGTGATCCAACACAGATTTCTACACCTTCAACCCCACCTGTGGTCTATATTTTTAATTAATTTTATTGTTTTACAATAACTCCTTCTGCAAAAAAAAAATATATATATATATATATATATATATATGAAGACGATAATTATGTCTTCATTTTTCTTTTTCTTTTGGCAGGAACCGAAATTTCAGGGAGGATGGGGATCTAGAACCGATACATAGAGATTACGGAGGGGCTGGGTGTGGTGAGAAATTGCAAGGAGGGTCGGTGGGTATGAGGGCAGGGACGACGTTGAAATTGTGGAATTTCGTTTGTTGACTTTGCCAAAGCAAAGGAGTCAGCTTGCTTAAACAATGGAGTCCAAGTGCTTCATCACTGCCGTCCCAAAACAAACTCTAATCTATTCAAAATGCAACTAAGTTGTGAAATAAGAGAACCCTTTTCATCTGAGCTTGTTGTTTTAGGTGTTGCGGGGGCAGTGGCTTCTAGCATTGAGGATGAAAGACCTCTGAGGAAGAAGCCAACATGTCAAGAAGGGGGAAGAGAGGAGAGAGACAGTTTTTGTTTTAAAAAAAATTATTTTATTATAATTTTATTTATTTGAAATGCTTTAAAATTTTTTTTTTCCCTAAATCTTTAGAAGTCATTTTACAAAAGGGTAATTTGTCTTTAAAATTTTGAATATAAGGTGGGTGGAGAAATAAGACAAGGGGGTGGAAATAGCAACACTTTAATTAATCCATGATAAGTAATTAAGGACTTAATTAACAGGCAGCAATGCGGACACTACGCAGCACAACAGCCTCCACGGTTAGCCCTGGCCCGATCCCAATCAGAACACCCCATTCCAGCCCTTCACCAGTCGTGGCTTCTCCTTCCTCCATTGATTTCTTCCTCATCTCATCAAGAATAAACAAAACAGATGGAGCTCCCATGTTCCCATACTCCCTCAATACATGCCTAGTTGCTCTCAACTTCCAAAAGTTTTTATAGGTCCAATACAATCCACTAAACATGTCCCAAGAGTTTCGTCATGATCTGACAGTCCAAACGTATCCAACCTGGAAACACCTAATAGGTGGTTTTTGGTATAATACTCAAACGGTCGAATCTAGTTAATCCGAGCATACCGTTGTGCTTGGGATGACGAGGGAACAATTCTAGGTCGAAAACATGTCGTCAACATCCAGCTGACGCGCTGCCACACGCCATCGACAGTGGGTGGCTTGAGAGATTTTCCAACTATAGAAAATCTCCAAATCACCGGCCTAAACTTATACCAAAAGATCAAGCATAATTAGGTGAGTGTTTTGGTTCTTGGACCTCGGCCAAAAAATAGCCGAAGTGGCCTGTAACACGGCCAAAATCGCCGGCCCTGTGGATGTATAAATGAAACCTTCAAAAAAACAAAATTGACCCAAACCAAGTACATGAATGGATAGAGCACGAAAAATGATGAAAAACCATAACTCACTCGAAATGGTGGTCGGATTTGCCGGAAAAAGCCTAGAAACCGCCGGCGTCGAAGGAGGGTTTTTGGTCTCAGTTTCAATCCAAAATCTGGTGAAATCTTGGGTTTTCAAGACTAGTTCTTTAGTGGATTTTGTAGAGGAGAAGGAGAGGAACAACTTTCGTGAACACGGCTTGGTCAACCGGTGCACGACGACATTGACTGGTGGTCAGAAAGTTGAAAGTCACTATTGCTACAGTGATTGGCGTGAGAGAAATGAGAGAGGAAGAGAAAAATGTTGCAGAGAGAGAGGAAGAAGAAGATAAAGTCCCGGTTACTGTAGCAGTACTGTAGAGAAGGAAGAAGAAGATAAAGTCCAGATTGCTGCGAGACAATTCCTATTACGTCATTTCCGTTTCTAGACCAAAACTCCCTTGTTAAAACTTGGAATTGAGCGTGCCACTAGTCTACGAACTCCTATCATCGAGCTCTACGCAATGGTGCAACTCAAAGTTCAAAATTCGTCCCCAAACAAAAAGTGATCAAAATACCCCTATGTTTTTTTTTGGGAGAGCTTTTAACCTTAAGCTATATTGCCCCTCCCTTGAAAAATTCATGGGTTCGCCATTGGGCATATGTTTTCATCAATCACAAACGTGTGCCATGAATCTCTTCTGTGGCATGCGATCATGAAAGCCTTGTCGGATTATGACCGTTAGAGGCACTTATTCATGATGAGGGTGGAGAGGAGAGGTAGGCGGTGCAGTGACGAGCAAAAGGTTGGATGGTGGAGGAATATGGTGGTGATACACTCTGATAGATAACACAATTAATGGTGGGAATTTAGGGTTACACTTGTTATTATTATTTTTAATATTTTATTAAAAAATCAATCAATCTTAAATACATGTGGCAATTTAATAGTTTAAATTGAATGACTTGGCATGTGCCACAACATTCGGGACTCAATTTTAGTGCATAAATTTGGTGTCTAATATTATTGTTAGATGTTACAAAAAAAGAAAGTATTATTGTTAGATTAATTATGTAATAATTTGAAAAATAAAGAAGACTTCTCATCCTGAATTTAATTCCGTGATTTAGCTTGCTCATTATTACTTGTGTTACATCATAACAAGTGGTAAATAATCACCTTACGCATACTGTAAAGACGTAGTACATGCAGATTAACAACTCAAAATAATTAATTAGCAGTAGCAATGGGGACACTACGCAGCACAACAGTCTCCACCAGGGTGGATGCTATAGAACAACGAGTTCCAATCTTTATTTATCCCATCAATTTCGCTAAACCCTTTTACCAAAAGCTCCTCAATGTTTGCACCAACCAACTTTGGCACATCTGGTGAAAGATAATACTCAAAACCCATTTCACGCAAGTGTGCCACCACGCCATGCTCCGAGTATGGGACAATAGTCTCTCTCGTTGACATAATCTCAAACACCTGGCGTTCGTTAATTTTGGGGTCAGGATTAGCCCCAACAATCAAAGCCGACGCACCATCTGAAAACAAAGCCTGTCCTACCAAAACATCCACATGGCTCTCAGTGGGTGCTTGAAAAAACATAGTTGTGATCTCACAGCACACCACCAGAACGCGTGCGCCGGGGTTGTTTTCTGCGACGTCCTTGGCAAGACGCAGGACAGTCCCACCAGCGAAGCAGCCTTGTTGGTAGATCATGAATCTGTTGACAGAGGGGTCAAGGCCGAGGAGCTTGATGAGTTGAAAGTCGGCGCCAGGCATGTCGACGCAGGAAGCTGTGCAGAAGATGAGATGGGTGATGTTTGAAATGGGCTGGCCCCACTCTTCGATGGCCTTCAGTGCCGCTTCCTTGCCAAGCTTGGGTACCTCTGGAATCAACATGTCCTGACGTGGATCGAGTGAGGGTGCCTTGTAGCTACATATGTTTGGGTTTGCCTTTAGGATCTCTTCCGTGATGTGTAGATAACGCTTCGTTGTCTTTGATTTTTCACCTGTTAATTACCAAATTTCATAAAAGTATCCACATGCAGTTCTCCTCCCACTTAATTTTACTAACTTGGCTCCATTCGTCAAATTTATTAATCCTACTCTAGTGACCCCCATTTTTCAAAAATAAAAGAAGAAAAATCTGTGATTGCCTTTTCACGGTGTTATTCCACTCATGTTATAATATTTTGTGATTGCCACACCACGTGCTTGTATAGGATAACCTATTGCATGATATTTGGAAGAGGTTCCAAATCTGAATGCCCCCCGCCGATTAATAAATCATAAACCATTTAGTGCATGATATAATTTTATTAATTTGTATGAATTAATACATTAATTTATATGTGTTGTACAAAGAGTACCACTTACATATGCGCTTGAACCTGCCTTTCAATTCTGTCATGTGGTCGCTATTGGTGACTCGGAATAGGAAATCAGGATAATCTTGTTGGTAGTAACAGTTGGCTGGGTTTGCTGTACCAATGGCTAGTATTGCCGCCGGACTCTTGGCTTCAATCTTACTCACAGACATCGCTGGCCGTATATAGGGTTGGTTGGATTGGATGGGTTCAAAACTGGAAACAAAAAGGCTAAGGGTCGTTTGAAGGTTGCAAAATAAGATGAAAGCAGTAGCTCACTCCTTGTAAGTTATATAGATAATAGATGATAGATCTGAGATTTGATATTGTCAAGTGGGGCTGCTAGCTACGGCAGATCGGAATGGTAGATACTCAATTATTTCAACCAAGAGTTGAATTAATGCCAACGGCCCTAGGAGAAACCTCAGAAGGAAATTCTGAAATATAACAAGAGGATCTTTGCAAGTCTGGAAAAGAAAGCCATCTAAATGGCTTTAAAAGAAAGTTGATGGGATCCACACCTATATATTTATATGTGTGTGTTTGAAAAAGAGAAGAAGAACTTCTCAGCAACAACGGCAGAGAAAGAAAAGTTATCAAAGTGGCTTAAATAGTTGTGGGGCCACATAAGATATAAGGAGAAGAAGTGGTTGGTCTTATGCTTAAAAGAGAGAGAGACCGAAAGACCATTAATGAATTCTTGAGATATCTTGTGTTATTATATTAATATATGGTGTGATATATTATATATATAGTTTAGATATCTTGTGTTATTATATTAATATTTGATAAAGTCCAAGTTGAACGGTAATGAGATTGAAGTTGTTATAAAGTTTAGAACTTTATAATTTGAAAGGTAAGCTTGTGGGACATCCTAGATCACCTAAATGATGTCGTATCCAAAATTCGGAGAAAACGTTATATAAATGAGTTGGTTACTCATGACATTGATCGTCTCTAAGTTGCAAAAGAAAGTTGATATAGCAAAGATCACAAAAGCCTAGAACACATCGGCTATAGCTTGATAAGCATCTCAAGGTCAAACACATTGTGTGGCTGATTGGCTTTACGAGCAAGTGGGAGACTGTTAGATATATGCCCTAGATGCATATATAAAATGGATAATTCCGATGAAATAATATATAATAATCAAATGTGCAAGAACGTTGCTTTAGATACATAACGTACACAAAGTAACAAGTCCATGGATTAAGATATAAATAGAAAGTGGTCTAAAGAAGTTAGATGCACGAGACCTTTCCATACATATAAATATCGTATCCTAAAATGTTCCTGGTCATAGGATCACCAATTGGACAATGGTGACCGGCAAAGATTGGTACACATTATGTCAGCTCAATTGGGAGGATGATTAGTCTCAAGTCATTCGTGTAGAGACACTGAGACAGATATGTAGGTGCTCTATAGAAGATGAAGTTCACTGAACGCAATCAATTCTAGAATTCTTGTATGGAAGTCTTACTCACAAGTGTCAAACAAAGAATTCTAAGTTATGATAATGCAAATTAATCCTTAGACCTGAGACATCACAGTTGTCTTGTGTACATGTTGTTTTTCTTTGAGAGCACTATACGGTCGTATCAAAATGATGTGACTTAAAGGTGTTCCTCAGGATTCTCAGCGTGTACGCAGAGACAGGTGAATGTACAACAAGGAATCTCTGCTCTTAGTAAGAAGAGAAAACACTCTAAAAATATGATTCGTGAATCTTTGGCCAAAGTATTGGATGGAAATTGAAACAAGAACGTTTGCAATTTCATCAAATTGAATCATATAATCTAGAGATGTCATATTAGGGATTTTAACACAAATTATAATATTTTGTGATTGCCTTATTGTAAATGTGAATTTACTTAGGAATTGGTTTAATTTCCTAGACATGTAATTGTGTCCTTGGTGTGTAGATTTAGCCCTAGTTTTTAGGCAAATTAACTTGGGCCTCAAGACTTATCCAGATTGAGCAGATCAAGGGTTGACTATGTCTACAAGGTAATTTGCATTTGCATATCATATTAGGAAAACTATTTTTGTGATTCAGTTTTATTAGGAATGAATTTCATAATAAAATCAATCAGCAAAATTGGTTTCCTCTTTTTCACGTTAAAAACCAATTCTACTTTTTCCTACTCTTTTTGGGAACTTGATTTCTCTTGACATAAAACAAAAGCTTGAAGACCTTTGTTACTCACTTTTGCAAAAACTGATTTGAGAGATTTATATTGAGAGAAGCAAAGGTGAGTTCATGAAAAATTAGAATGATAAAGCAACTTTATAAAGCTTTTTAATTCTAGTTTGCATCTTCATATTTCATATTCCATATTGGAAGCTGTGTGCAATTGAAGCTGTGTGCGGGCATGCTTGTTCGTGAGGATCATCGATTCGAGAGAGTTCAAGCAAGGACTGAGTAGGGCAAGACAAAAGTATTGGATAGATTCTTGTTTAGAGTTTATCTTCTTGAGTCTTGTAATAGTCCATTCTTAGTGGATTTCTAGAGGTTTTTCCCGGTTGGGTTTTTTCCTCGTACCATTGGGTACAAAAATCCTTGTGTTAATTTACTTCTGCTGCAAGATTTTATTATTTAGGTTTGGGATTGAAATCCTTGTCCAATTATATTCCGGTTATCTATTTACTCTACCTGAGGCACGATTTCACTTATCAACTCATATTATAACATATGGATTAGCCACACCACGTGATTGTATAGGATAACCAAATATATTTCTCCCAACTTTGTCATTTTCATATGAGTTAACTTATTGCATGATATTTGGAAGAGGTTCCAAATCTGAATGCCCCACCGATTAATATATCATAAACCACTTAGTGCATGATATAATTTTATTAATTAGTATGAATTAATACGTTAATTTTATGCACGCATATAGGTGTTGTACAAAGAATATACCACTTACATATGCGCTTGAACCTGCCTTTCAATTCTGTCATGTGGTCGCTATTGGTGACTCGGAATAGGAAATCAGGATAATCTTGTTGGTAGTAACAGTTGGCTGGGTTTGCCGTACCAATGGCTAGTATTGCCGCCGGACTCTTTGCTTCAATCTTACTCACAGACATCGCTGGCCGCATATAGGGTTGGTTGGATTGGATGGGTTCAAAACTGGAAACAAAAAGGCTAAGGGTCGTTTGAAGATTGCAAAATAAGATGAAAGCAGTAGCTCATTCCTTGTAATTTATATAGATAATAGATGACAGATCTGAGATTTGATATTGTCAAGTGGGGCCGCTAGGGCAGATCGGAATGGTAGATACTCAATTATTTCAACCAAGAGTTGAATTAATGCCAGCGGCCCTAGGAGAAACCTCATAAGGAAATTCTGAAATATAACAAGAGGATCTTTGCAAATCTGGAGTGCTAAAATTGCAAAAGGGAAAGAAAGCCATCTAAATGGCTTTAAAGGAAAATTGCTGGGATCCACACCTGTATATTTATATGTGTGTTTGAAAAAGTGAAGAAGAACTTCTCAGCAACAACGGCAGACAAAGAAAAGTTATCTTTCATTCTCCTTAATATAATAAACTAATATGGAAAAAAAAAATTATGCAATTAAATGCAATTTGGATAAATAAACACGGCTCCAGTATTGGCCATATAATCACTGCCCCAATCTGAAAATAAACAAGAATGAGGATACAAATAATTTGCACTCTTTCATATTTCCTCGCTAAATAATCTACTAACAAGAATTTTTGGATAAATAAAAGAATTTCTAGTCCCTATTGGCTTTCTTTCATTAATTGCTAAGTAGCAATTAAATACTTAAATACATGCAATTGATGTTCATATATTACATAATTTTCATTTGGACTCTTCCCAAACACTTGTAATCACATTTGGGGCCTCTAAATGCCAAACTATTGAAATTATTCTCCTCTAAAATCATATTCTTCAACTTGGTACATATATAATATATAATTTGGGGCCCTACAAATGCGAGGCCCATAGCCATCCCCCTCCTTGCCCACCCTCAGGGCCGGCATTGGGACTCAGTTGGAAATAAACAAATATATACATATAAAATTCAAAGGCAAAGTTAAGGCCTCTGTGGACTATCGGCCAGCACATGGCTCAGATGAGGATCAACCAACAAGAAGTGGAATATGTAGTTATCGATCATGGCCGACAAGATATGGCCATAGGAGGAAAAAAAGAAAAGTATGCGGCCATCACCCATTGAGGTTCCTCACCGATATTAAGTCTCATGCTTGAATTTTCTTTCTCATTGTTATGGTCTTGCTGAAATTTATTAATATATGTATTAATAAATAAATATGACAATTAAATAAAAGTTTCTTTGGTGGTTCTTGGAACACCCTTACTAACTTCTGCGAATTCTCAACCAAGGTTACAATCTCCAATATCCAAATATTTGGAGAACTCATCATGCGGCCGACATCCAAATATTTGGAGTTCACATACCACTTAACGTTGGTGGGAGTCTTAACCAAGTCAGAAGCTCCAAGTGCACAACATCTCACCAGATGTCAGATCAAGTCCAAAACTCAGCTTACGAAGCTAAGTTCAGAAGTTCCAGCAAAAGCCTCCTTGCAAGTGGTGGAATTCAAAGATGGGAAGACTTGTAGCCAGCCTACTAAGACTTATTGCATCTCAGTGTAAGCTTAACTGAATATATACTAAATTCATTTTCAAGAGAAGAGTTTCACAATCCCAAATTCTTCATTTTCTTAGTGTAAGCTTACTTTCTTGCAATTTAAATTCAGTTGTCTTTAAATTCAAGTCTAATTGAAGTATTTATTGCTTTAATCTATTTTATCGCCTTTACAATTCTGTCATGTCGTTTTCTTGCATTTACATTCATTGCACTTATTACCAAAATTCTAAAAATAGTCATACAGAGCTCAATCATCCTTGACCCTAAGGAAGTGAAAGAACCTAAGCCAAGAGGAGGTTCCTTGCATGGCTGATCAATTGTTTGATTAGAAGTCAGAAGCGCAAACACACTCACACAATCTTTCCATCCGAGCCATCAAGTGGCTTGGTGGTGGCACGCCTACGCATCTCAAGAGAAGGACCAAAAAATCCTTCTTTTAGCCTACTTGGCCAAAAAGAGGGAAACAGGTAGTTAAGACTAGTTGATGTGGAATCTTCCAACAAAAATTCATATATTTTTAAGTTTTAATTCGAAGGTGATGAATCTAAAATGATCATAAAATCACCACCCTAGTGTGATTTCCCAACCAGATGGTGCCAAGTCAGCTACTTGGATAGACTAAGGTAATTAATCCTTGTCATGTTTTTGTCTGTCCTGTTTTGACACGCCTAGTCTGAAAAGTCAAAAAACCCATATCAATTTTGGACAGCCACCAACGTTCCTTAAATAAATGAGCCAAGACTACACATTCAACCTAACACCGGAGGCCCAGAAACTATCAAACCACGAGGATGACTTGGGCTTCAAAGAAACCCAAATTGGGCTTGGCATGTTTTAAATTAAGAAAGAGAAGCCCAAAAAGAGACAGACCCACGTGACCTCCTGACTTGGAAAAGTCAGCAATTTCAACTAGGATAAGGAGTTAATAGGGGCAGGTATAAAAGAGGGATATCTTTGAAAAAACTCTGCCGCCAGGAGATCAAATCCCATTTGTATATTCATAGATATTTTTCTGCTCCAAAGAAGACACCATTTTTAAGGGATACGCAGACTATGTTTTCTAAAAAGAGATAAGCAAAAAACAGGGAGTTGTTCAAAACTGAGAAATCAAACTTACCATCATAGTGTGAAGCTCTTACAAGAGCAGCTAAATTGGAAGAAGGGTTAGGTTCCCCATCAAAAATACAGGGAAGTGATTGCCTCAAGAGCTGACTATTGAGGGCTTATCTTCCAGCTCAATAATCCTCAAGTCTAGCCACTTCTGCCCCTTTCAGACTGAAGAGCCCTCAGTTCTGCCCGTTCAAAAGGCCTTCCAGGGTTTGAAATAGATTAAAGCTCTACCAAACTCAAACTTTGGTATCGATTTACAGCTGAAGCTTAGCAGTTGAAGTTGTTGACAGTCCAGTCCAGCATAGGCATACCCAATCCAGCCCAGATCAAAAGTATCTACCCAGACAGAAATGGAAGTCCAGTCTTCTTTTCATCTTTCTAGAGTCAGTTTTTCCCCTTTTAGCTTTGTTAAGGAGAATTCTGCATGAAAACATTTCACTTTCTTATCATTTATTATGGCCAGAACTACTAGTTTTGAACAGTGAAAAATTATGAAGTCCTCACCAGTCTGAGGCAAAAAAAGAACTTACTTGGGAGATATTCCTCACCCAAATTCACAATCGTTTGATTAGAAATCAATGACTTGGGGCACAAGTTATCTATTTCAAAAGGTCTGCTAGAATTTTTCATTATTAGCAGTGGTACGCTCGCACACTAAAGAAAGTTGACTTGTTGACCAGTTAATGGTTTTCAAGGCAATGGGGAATTTTACCCTACCATCACATGAGACAAATCAAAACGGGTGAACAATTTGGCACGCCCAATGGGACTTCTCAGTATATACACTCTTAGAAATTTTTTCTAAAGTATATGAATATTGGAAGTTCTAGCTAGAACCCACGTTGCGCAATGGAAAGAGACCAAGCAGCTCTCCGGGAAGGACTGGAGTAAGAAGAAAGTGATGTCAGGAAGTCAACCCATGGCAGTACTGGGAGTAGACGTTCCAGGGCCGGCTCCAAGAGGTTGAATAAGATACAGGAAGCTGTGTTCCGACAGGAGGCTACAGCACAAAGGAGCCAGGAAGGACTGGAGATTTCTCTATCCAGTCAGATGGATACATGAATTCAAATTGACCGTTTAAAAGAAAATCATACCATGAAGATGGCAGAGCAACAAAAGATGAACGCAGGAGTTGACAATTGGTTATTTGGAAATTAAGCAGGCTGGTTTGAAAAGATATTGAGGTTTTTCAAGTGTTTTCGAGACATTGTGTCCAGTTTGGAGAGAGAGTCCTCTTCTTCTATGGCGGAGGCTCTTTATTTATAGGCAAGGAGCGAGCTTCAATGATGAAAGCTAAAAAAGGTTATTTGGCTGTTATCCAAAGTCAGTTGCTGATTTGTTGATCTGGACCAGTTCCTAAGCAGGACAAAGCGATGTTTCTGACAAAACCGCTGGTCCTTTCCAATATTCCCTTGACTTGAGTCCTTTGTACTTGGAATCTGGTTGGCAATTCGGTTTCCTCTGGTTCTGGTGGCTTTTGAACAGCTTGCTTTCTTGTTGGGCAAGAAGGAGGTCAAGTCGTCATTAATGGTGACAATCTTCTTCAGACCCTCACATGGGTCAATGGACAACAGTTATCAATCTTTTTAACTTTAGTGTGATTCAAAGGTTTGAGCTTCCTGTCTTTGTGGGCTTTTATTAATTTCTTTTATCTATTGACGGCCCATTAAGCAAGGGGGTTTCTTTTGTCTTTAAAGAAAAGAATAAAAGAATTGGGTATGGGCTTTACAAATACATTCTTTTGAGGGATAGACCATTTTTGGTCCATTTACAAAATATGGATTGTCATCTGCCATTTTCTTGATGATGTTCATCAAAACCTTGTTGGTAGATTCAGCTTGACCATTTGCTCTTTGGAAATAAGGGTTGGATTGCACAAACTTGATGTTGTATTCTTCAGCAAAATTCTGGATTTCCTTGGAAATGAAGGAGGTACCTCTATCTATTGTGATTGTTTCTAGAATCCCGAACCTGTGAATAATTTGCTACTTAATCAAAGTGATCACTGCAGCCGAGGAAATGGTTTTTAATGCCTTGGCCTCCACCCATTTGCTAAAATTATCAGTGGCTACTATAATGAAAGTGTGCCCATTGCTAGAACTATGCACGATTTTTCCCACAAAGTCCATAGCCCATCCCCTGAAGGGTCGAGGTTTGATGACTGGATTTAGAGGAATTGCCGGTATATGCTGCATCGGGCCATTTCGCTGACAATCTTCACATCCATTGGTGTAATTAAAACAATCCTTCTCCATAGTTGGCCAAAAGTAGCTTTATCTTTTGATAAGCCATCGCATCTTTTTTCCGGACTGATGAGAGCCACAAGATCCCTCATGAATTTCACTCATGACCCGCATTGATTCTTTTAGCCCGAGACACCTCAGAAGAACCCCTTCAACGGACTGTCGAAATGGTTCATTGTTCATGAGTACGTAATTCGTAGCTTGATATTTGATATTTCTACTTACCCTCGGAGATGGGTTAGTTAAGTAGTCAATCAATGGTTTCCTCCAATCACCAAGTTGCACCTCGTTGGTGTTTATCTCGAGATCCATTCCTCTGCTTATGATTGAAGGCAAGAACCTCTTCTAAACTTTGATGGTACTTTCAGACTAATTTTCTTGTATCTGGATACCAAAAGCAATCTGTGCCATCTCGTTGGCAGCTAGATTCTCCTCTCTTGGAATATACTTAACTGGGATTTCTTTGAACATAGAACTCAAATTTCTAGCTGCCATATTCGGATCTTTGCATTTGTATTCGTTCGTCAATTGTTTGATCACTAGCTGAGAATCTCTAAATACCTCCGAATGTTTGACTCCAAGCTCCAGTATCATTTCCAGGCAGATGAATAGAGCTTCATATTCGGCCCTGTTGTTAGTGTTGTCGAAATCAAGCTGAAAGGAGTAGTCATATTTAACTCCAAAAGGATCTTCTATTACAATACCCGTGCCAGCTGATGATTCTAACTTAGATCCGTCAAAGAACAGCTTCCATGGTTTGACTTGAACTGTCTGGACAGAAATTAGAACGTAACCTTGTTGATTCTGTCATTTACATGAAACATATTTGAATTCGAAATTCAGGGCTCTTTCTCGGATGGAAATACTAAATTAGCGATTTCCATGGTGCTCAAGTCTTCGATCTCAACACAAGCGTGGGTTGCTAGAAAATCTGCGGCTGAACTCAGATAAAGCCAGGATCCACTTTCCTAGTTGTCCTCTTAGTACAGGTCTAGACAGCATGTATTTGATGAGATCAGTCTTAGCTATGATATAAACTGTAAAAGGTAGCATGTAGTGTCGCAACTTTACAGTAGTGAAGTGAAGGGCCAGAAAAAGCTTTTTGATAGCTGAGTATCGAGTCTCTACTTCTTGTAATAATCTACTTAGATAAAATACAGCTTGTTCCTTGCCTTCATCATTGTCTTGGGCCAGTAGGCTACCGATTGTATTTTCTGAAGTCGAAATATACAATTTCAGCGGTATGCCCTTCTTTAGGGGCATAAGGATTGGTGGATTACTCAGATACTGCTTTATCTAATCGAACGCTTCCTGTTGAATCAGACCCCATGCAAACGAGTCACCCTCCTTTATCTTCAGCAGAGATGAGAATGGTTGCACTTTTCCTGCTGAATTAGCGATGAATCATCTTAGGAAGTTGATTTTCCCAAGCAGACTTTGCAGTTCCTTCTTGTTTCGAGAAACCGGTGCATCTATGATTGCCTTAGCTTTATTTTTGTCTACTTTGATACCTCTCTAATGCACCAGAAAACCTAGGAAATTACCTGCGTGGACACCAAATGCTCATTTTTTCGAGTTCATTTTCAGCTGGTGTTGTCTCATTCTGATGAAAGCTTTGCAGAGATCCTCAACATGTGTGGCTTTCTCCTGTGATTTAATGACTACATCATCAATGTACACTTCGAGGGTATGTCCGATCATGTCATGGAATATAGCATTCATTGCTGTCTAATATGTAGCCCCTTAGTTTTTTAGTCCGAAAGGCATAACAATGTATTCATATGCCCCCACTGCTCCTGGACATCCGAATGCCGTTTTGTGAATATCTTTTTCTGCGACCATAATCTGGTTATACCCTGCATTACCATCCATGAATGATAAGATCTGTTATGAGCCACTCCGTCAATTAACAGGTTGGCCATTGGCATAGGATACTCATCTTTTGGAGTAGCTTCGTTGAGATTTTTGTAATCTACACAGACTCTTACAGCTTTAGTTACTTTCTTCAAAACATGGACGATATTTGCTAACCATTCGACATATCGGGCTGGTCTAATGAATCCCACCTTCAACAGGCGTTCAATCTCCTCCTTTACTTTCAACTTGGTCTCTACAGGCATCCATCGCTTTAATTCTTTGATCGGTTTATAGCCCTCTTTTATGGGCAATCTGTGTTCTACCAATCCTCTGTCAAGTCCCGGCATTTAATGCCAAGCAAAACAATCCTTGAATTCCTGAAGTAAGGCAATCAACTCTTTCCTAATGGATTGGTCTAAAAGGCCACTTATGAATGGTGGCCTCGGATCATCTTCAATACCTAAGTTGAGTTCTTCGAGAGGGTCTTGAACTTCTGGAGGGGATTCACTTAACTTAGCTGGTGCAAGTTGAATCTCTTCTTCTAATTCTCTTGATTCAGTCGAAGTATCTTCGGAGATGAATTCTGCCATATAGTTGGCTGAGTTCGTCCCTAGTGTTTGTTCTTCTATCCCATCTATCTATAGCTGATCCGCGAGGGATGTGACTACTAGAGATGGCTCCTCTTTATGTGGGCCTTCTCTATTCATGAGAACTGGTAAACGGGATTTGAGGTCTTTCTCATTCTTCTGTTGAGAAGGTAAGACCTTGCTGGATGAACTTCTAGGCCATCACTACAGGAGAGTGGCTATTCTTGATTAATTCTGGAATGGTTAGAGGAGCAATATCCTCATTGTATCTCTTCATTCCACTCGGGTTAGCTTTTACCATCTCATAATCTTCTATCTCTTCATTCCACATCAATAATTCTTGCTAAAGGGAAGAAGGTATGGACTTACTTTGATGTATCCAATCTCTGCCCATCAGTGCATGATAGGAAGAGGTGTTGTCTACTACCAGGTAGGATACCATTAGATTTTTGGAGCCAACTTCGAATTCTGGTATCAAAATGCCATGAGTGGCAGTAATGGTTACCGCGAAGGTAGAAACAGTCAAATCAATAGGAATGAGATCTGTCTTGCTCTTTCCCAACTTTTCCAACCTTTTGTAAGAAAGAATATTGACCGCTACTCCACCATTGATTAACACCTTTTTGAAAGGTACTCCATTGATTCTAGCATAAATGAACAATGGCCTCAAGTGTTTGGTCATTAACTTGGTTGGTTTTGTAAAGAATACCCGAGGAGCATCTTTTTTCGTGGTAACTACGCATCCAGTAACTACGCATCCTTGATTTGCAAGATATCTGGTCTTTCGTTGCAGTCTTTCGTTATCCCGATTAATGCGATCGGATGATCTCCCATCAGACTATCATCTTCCATGCTACATGGCTGGCCTTCTCTTGACCTATAGAAGGCTAGGAGTATGTATACCATGTTGATTGGCATGACTTTTTGTGCATCTGGTTTTGCATCCTTTTTCTTGATCCAACTGCGTGAGCTCTGGCTGGACCTTTGGTTTTGTTGTTGCTAGAGTTGGCCCTACAATTGCCGCTTCAGGTACTACTTCCAGGGTACCAAAGGTCAAGGCTGGGGTATGATTAAGTTGTTTGTCTTCGATTACTGAAATGTCATCATCTTTGACCTTTAAGCCCAGAGTGGCTTTAAATTCTTCATGATTGAGCTCATAATTCCGCCAGTCTTCATTTTCTTCATCTGATAGATCATCTACTTCTTCTTCCTCTAGTGAAAGTTTGGCCTCGACTAGCCTTCACGACATTATAACTTGCAAATTGGGCTTTGATGGCCTTGATTCAAAATGTTCTTCCTTTTGGAGAGGAGGAGCTTCTTTGGTATCAATCACGGTTGGACACTTTAGAATGGTTTTGCCCACTCCAAGCCTCGTCATTTGTGAATATGATTGATGATGGTCATTGTATGACCTATAAGGAAGTCTTTGTTCCCTCGACTCATTCTTTTCTCGAATGCCCGGAAACTGGCTGCGTAAGGTAGCCATAGTTGATCAATCAACAGATGTTGATGAGGAACCTACTCTAAGGACGCCCGTGATTGAATGGCCTTCACTTTGTGCTTCGTAGCTCGAATCTACATGTGCCATTTTTGGACCATTTCTGGCTATTTGGCTCTCCATATTTCTTCTAGCTTTTCCATATTGTCTCTTGATCCTCTGGGCTTGAGTATTGGTTAACTCTCTTTTTGGTTTACCTTCTTTCCCTACCAGGTACCATTTTCCGTCTTGAACCATTGCGGCTTTACCAGGATTAGCCAGTCTTGCATTGGTTTCATTAGAAGTGATGGGTACCTTGCTTCTTATATTCTGGCCAGATAAACCCCTTGGCTGTGAGGGAGATGCCCTATATTTGGGTTGAGCTAACCTCGTTCACCATTTGTCTCAATCTTCCAGTCTCATAGGCTTATAAAATCTCTTAGTAAGGACCTCTTTTCCAGCCTTTTTGTTTCTTCTGTGGAAAACCTTGTACGAACCTTTCGGACCTTCTTTCGGACTAAAAGGTCTATAAGATTAGACTGCTGATTTTTGAAATTTTGACTTGTTTCACCTTCTTGTCTGACCAGTTGTTCGTTAATCTTTGTACCTTTAGCTGGTATTTCCAGCTCACATTCGCACTTGCATTCGCTATACATCCCAATCCCAGCTGTGATGGTTGCTTTCGGTCTATCTGGAGTTGTCAAAGTGACTTTTCTAGCTCCTTCTTCTCCAATATCCACGACGATCTTCCTCTTGTTCTGTCTTTCGGGCCAATTGACTCCAACCATGTGTATAGGAAAAGGCTCATTATCAACTCTCATAGAGGTAGGCTTATCCAAAAGGATCTTGCCCTTGATGATACGATCTTGAATTATGTCCCTAAACTAAACACAGTTGTTCATAGCATGGGAGAAGGAGTTATGCCACTTACATAATATTTTGCCTTTCATTTCTTCTTGTTTAGGGAATACGTGCTTATCATCGAACTTGGTCACCTTTCCTCTTAACAGCTCGTCAAAGATACTTTCAGCCTTGGAAAGGTCGAAGGAGCGTGATTTATGCTTTAACGCCCATTACCAAGGTAATTAACACCATATTAATGAGGTGGTTATTTTCTATGTAAAATGATCTGTACACCAAAAAGTACATTTAATTTGAACCCATGCTTGTCCACCATACTTTTCTTCCAGACTCTCTTAAGCAATGGCTAACTTGACTATCGAAGGGTCTTAGAAAGGCACACACTGGTACACCTTTGTTAGGTTTCTCATGTTTATTTAGCAACGACACCTTTGTCAATTCCATTTGTGAGAACTTTTGTCCTATAATCAGTAATGTATCGATAACATGTCTAGACGTTATGTTATTGACATTTTATTGCAACACCTTATGATTTCTTTCCACAGTAGTCCTTTAATAAAGAACATAGCACTACTACAAAAAGTGAAAAAGACGACCAGAAAAAGACGACGGTAGAAGAAAAAACCGTCGTCGTGTTTAAAAAGACGACGGTAACAAAAAAAACCGTCGTGGATAAGTGACTTAAACAACTAAAAAACGGAGGTACTGTTGAATATTTTTTTATAACGACGCAGACAAATAAAAAAGCGTCGTCTTATTAAAAAGGTTTTCTTCAGAGTTCAAATCAGACAAAACAACAACGACAGCAGGTATGACAAGCGTCGTCTTTTAAAAATCAAGTGTCCTTTTTTTGGTAAAGACATGATTGTTTTGAAAGAACCGTCGTCTATTATACGTAAAGATGACGGGTTTTTTTTTAAGAACTGTCGTCTATTATAAGTAAAGATGACTGTTTTTTTTAAAAAGGGTCGTCTATTATATGTAAAGATGACAGTTTTTTTTTTAAAAAGGGTCGTCTATTATATGTAAAGATGACGGTTTTTTTAAAAAGGGTCGTCTATTATATGTAAAGATGACAGTTTTTTTAAAAAAAGGGTCGTCTATTATATGTAAAGATGACGGTTTTTTTAAAAAGGGTCGTCTATTATATGTAAAGATGACAGTTTTTTTTTAAAAAGGGTCGTCTATTATATGTAAAGATGACGGTTTTGTTTTAATTAGGGTCGTCTATTATATGTAAAGATGACAGTTTTTTTTTTAAAAAGGGTCGTCTATTATATGTAAAGATGACGGTTTTTTTTAAAAAGGGTCGTCTATTATATGTAAAGACGACGGTTTTTTTTTAAAAAGGGTCGTCTATTATATGTAAAGATGACAGTTTTTTTTAAAAAAGGGTCGTCTATTATATGTAAAGATGACGGTTTTGTTTTAATTAGGGTCGTCTATTATATGTAAAGATGACAGTTTTTTTTTAAAAAAAGGGTCGTCTATTATATGTAAAGATGACGGTTTTTTTTTAAAAAGGGTCGTCTATTATATGTAAAGATGACGGTTTTTTTTTAAAAAGGGTCGTCTATTATATGTAAAGATGACGGTTTTTTTTTAAAAAGGGTCGTCTATTATATGTAAAGATGACGGTTTTTTTTAAAAAAGGGTCGTTTATTATATGTAAAGATGACGGTTTCTTTTAAAAAAACGTCGTCTTTTAAAACACGCTAAAAAAAGGCCGCTTAAGTGAATTCGCGCTCGACAAATTTTCAAATTTTCCCCCGTCTTTGAAAACCTTATCTCTCATTAACAAGCGTCGTCTTTTAAAACACGCTAAAAAAAGGCCGCTTAAGTGAATTCGCGCTCGACAAATTTTCAGATCTTCCCCCGTCTCTGAAAACCTCTTCCTCCTTGAAACCCTCTTGAGCTCTCTAAAACACTCTCATGAAAGGTTTGATTTGAAAGTGACCTAATCTCTCAATATCCTTCTATATTTTGCTAGTGAATTCTGGATTAGTCTCTTTGCGTTTCTGGTATGTTCTTCGTCTCCCTGATTTCAGATTTTCTGTCTCTCTTGATTTGTCTGGTTTGTTTACATATTTTTTTTTATTTATGGTTTCTTTTTAGATTTTCTGATTTGGTTCTCAGGAGATGAGGAGGAAGCTTGCAGATTTATAACTTTTTCTTTTGCAGGTTTTCTATGCGAGTCGTATGTTTTTTTGTTGTTCAAAATTTGTTACCTTCTCTTTTCACCATCATTTTCTTTATATATTTTTCCTTTTGCAGGTTCTCGATGGTCTTTTTTATGCTCATTTTACAAGTTTTCTATGGAAATATGGTCCAATGGTAAAATTTCTCTTCCACCTAATTTTATATGTTTATAATCTTAGCTTTTTTTCTCTCTTTGTCATTTTGATTTATTTACAGGGATGATGGAGGAGACTTCAGTTGTGCATCATTTGTCTGTTTGGATGACGAAGGCTTGGATTAGGAGTACGTAGGTCTTGTTAGGAAAAGATTGTACTACTTAATTGGTAGGACTTATGTTTGAATCTTCAAGTTTTATGAAAGAAACTATTTTTGAGTGTATATATTCATTAATAAAGCATTATGGTTGGTTTTCCAGTTAAAATTGTTGTATAGCATCGTATGAAATCAAAAAGAACTAAAATGTAGCAGTTTGGGAACTTATTAGACGACGGTTTTCATAATAAATCATGGTCTTTACAGATAATTAACGACGGTTTTTATAAAAAGGGTCGTCTATTATATGTAAAGATGACGGTTTTTTTAAAAAAGGTCGTCCATTATATGTAAAGATGACGGTTTTTTTTTAAAAATGGTCGTCTATTGTGAAGTAAATATGACGGTTTTTTAAAAAAGGGTCGTCTATTATATGTAAAGATGACGGTTTTCATAAAAAACCGTCATCTTAACCTACAATACACGACGGTTTTCATAAAAAACCGTCATCTTAACCTACAATAAACGACGGTTTTATTAAAAACCGTCGTCTTTCCTCCTATAATTAACGATCTTTACCTCCAAACAACGACGATTTTCTTTAAAAACCGTCGTCTTTACAGATAAACAACGACAGTGAAAAGCCGTCGTAATTTGACACCCAAAAAGACGGCGGTCGATTTCTCGTCGGTTGTAAACCATAATACACGACGGTGGATTACCGTCGTCTATTTCGTTTTTTGTAGTAGTGTAGGGTAAATTACTCAAATGGTCCCCAAACTTATACGCGATTTACATTTTGGGGCCTAAATTAAATTTTTCGTTCAAATGGACCATCAACTCTATATTAATTACTTAAATGGTCCCACCGTCTAATTTTATGTTAGATTTAACCAAATTTTAGGGTACATAATGATCAATTTGCCCTCATATTTAACGGAAATATTGACAGAATGTAACGGTGGGATCATTTGAGTAATTAATATAGAGTTGATGGACCATTTGAACGAAAAATTTAATTCAGGCCCCAAAATGTAAATCGCGTACAAGTTTGGGGACCATTTGAGTAATTAACCCTACATTTGTTACTAACATACTTTTCTCTAACTCAAAATTGAAAACATGAAAGAAAAAAAAAACCTTCATCTTTCTTGCTATATGTGAGTGAGAATGAGAGCTGTCTACTTAAAGCCCAAGAAGATAACTCTTATGATGTGTTTACTAATCAGGAATTGGAATTCTCATCATAAATTGAATTCCACCTGTGGAGGATTCTTGCGTTTACTTCACATTAAGGAATTGAAAAGTAAGTGGGACCCACACAAAATTAGGAATTGAATTCCTGATTTTGGAGGAATTCAATTCTTGAGTGAGATGTGGTATTCTAATTCTTGGAGAACTAACCCATTATGAATTCATCTTTTTTACCCATTATATCCTCACACAATTTTCAAAATTCCAAATTTGCCACCCACTTTAATCAAACAACGAGTACATTTTAGTAATTAGTACCACTCCTACCCTAATTCCATATGGTTTAGTATACAACTTCAATAGGAATCTGGAATCTAACTCTCCCCAATCCATATGGTTTAGTAAACAACTTCAATAGGAATCAAGAATCTAATTCTCCTCAATCCAACTCCTTCTCAATTCAATTCCTCCTAATCCAATTACGGATTAGTAAACATGCCATTATTTGATTGAAAAAACTGAATCTTTATGAAGTATATGGAATATGACAATGAGTTCAACTATAGATATTCATAAGTTTTGTCGAAATTATTCATGGACTCAGGAATGTGACCCTCCACTACATACTATATGGAACAACTATCCGTTTTGGCGGCGCAATTATGCGATGTCCAATTCGTTTCCAACTAACACTGTCCAGTACACCTACAACTATGGGATAATGTTGTTTTTATCAACATGTTATGACAATGATATCATCAACACCTTATCATTGCTCTGCATCTTTCCGCGTTCTATTCAGACAAAAACTGAATACATAGAATCAAACAAGACAGACTATGAAACAATACTGACTTATAGAGACAGACAAATTTACATAGTTTGACACCCAAAAACAAAAATGATTAAGCTATAATGTTCGTTTAGAGATCAAATTGAGCAATCTAAATTAAAAAGATATGCCAGAGGGAGCATAGCAAAGCTTCTCAATGAAATCCCTCACCTCCTTAACCAAAAAAGAAGACTCCTTGAGCTCAGGAAAAGCATAAAATCCATGAAACGAATTTGGGTACTCAATCAAGTAAGCTTCTTTCCCAGACTTCTTCAACCCCTCGTAGTATCTCCTTTGCCAGTCTTGCAACAGATCAAACCCTCCCACGAAAACAATCGTCGCTGGAAACTTCACCCCCGAGACGTCCTTCCATTCCTTCCCCAACACATTCGCGGCCGCGTGGTCTCTATCCGACCCCTCCGGCAAAAATGTCTTCCAGTACCAGTCAGTCTGCTCCAAAGAAAGTGCCAAAGCCTTCGAAAGCCTTGTTTCCGATTCCGTCCTTTCTTTCCCACCAAAAAACGGCTGTATCGCTATAAGTCCTACAACCCTCATCTTGCCAAACTCATGATGATCGCTCGCCTTGACGGCCACGTGGTGGGCCAGGTTGCCACCGGCGCTGTCTCCGGCGAGGAAACACCGGGTGATGTCAACCTTGTTGAGATCAAACCCGTCAATTGTTGTTTGGTCGATGAATTTCAGCACGTCGAAGCCGTCCTCGTATTGGGAGGGATAAATATGCTCCGGAGCGAGGCGGTAGTTGACGGAGACGACCACGGCGGGGAGCTCTGCGGAAAGTCTTTTGCAAAGGTCATCGTAAGGTTTTGAGTTGGCGGAAAAGAATGCAAAGCCACCGCCGTGAAAGTAGATTATGAGCGGGAGCTTGGCGGAAGGGCTGCTCGCGGTGGTGGTGGTGGCGGCAGCGGGAACGTAGAGGCGAAACCAGAGGTTGCGAGTGGGGTCCACCATCACGTCAGAGGTTTTGACGCGGTTGTTGGGTTTGCTTGACGGAGAGGCTTTGAGGTCGAATAGGCTCATGAGACGGCGGTTGATGGTGCCGTTGGAGCGGCGGACGGTGTTTATGAGGACGGTGAGGAGGGAGAGTAAGAGGCGGATCTTGCATGGAAGGTCGGGCGGCGAGGTTTGGGGGGTTTTTGTCATTGTAATTTCAAAAAATAATAGCAAGAGAAGAAGAATGATAGATATTATTAGGATTCTCTGGTGCATCAGTTGCTTCGCATTTTCAAGACTAGAAGCAAACTGGCGATTGCCGTCTTGTTAATTAAGTTGTTTTTTTTGTTTTTTTGTATTTGTTTTGTTTTGCTTTCTTTTTCAGGTGAAGGAGGAGTTTTTAATGAAGGTGTTTTTGGTCGATGTAATCATCTTTAGTTTGAAATTAGGATATAAACATTTAAATTTAATTGGTAGAAAGGGCATCAAGCCAATTCTAAATCAAATCTACACAAAACGAGACGAACACAATTCATCTCTTAATTTCTACACAATAAAAGTTTCAATATAGACAAATTGTATCCATCTCCCAATATTTATACCTCAAACGTGAATGCATCTTTATTTTCGCATCTATGTATGTATTCGAAAATAATAATTTATTAAATGACTAAAGTTAAAATTCAATATGATACGATTTTAATATTAAAAAGATATGCATACATAGATTGCCATGGCAGTGTATTCACCCTTTTGCACCGAAGTTTGAAGACATCTCCCTGTAAATTAGATCATTAAAATAATTTAGACTAACACTTGTATCAAAAAATATATAATATATATCAAACGATGAAAATTTATCAACCCGTTTTATTTATTAGAATTTCTAAACATCCATCTTATTCATGAGAACTCATGATGCTTAGAAATATGACTTTATGAGTAGAAGATTTACATTGGATTGCAAGAGAAGGTTATTAGATTCATTTTTGGATATATAATTTGGTTTTTACTTTTGGGAATCTAGTGAAAAACCTAAAAAATGCAGCCTGCTCTCAAATATACCCAAAATATTTTCAAAAAGACAGAAAAACCTCTCATCTTCAACACCAAAGACATTCAAGTCCTAAGCTTAAAACAGCATGTGAATGTTTTGTCTTTATTGACATTTTAAAAGGGACAATAGTGTCAGCAATAGTGTTTTGTTTGTTTGTGCATATTTTTAGTGCCTTTTGTCTTAGTGTGCATAAAAACTAGCTGCTGACATCCAACCCACACGGCCCATCTCCTGCAAAACCACAAAGAAAGAACCCATTATAATCACGAAGACAGCCCCCCACGCCTCTAGCTCGTCCATCCTTGCTAACTGCCCCATCACAATCGAGGATAAAGGAGTTTGCAGGTGGCTTCATCTAGAGAGCGTGATGACCTCTGGTTTTGCATTACAGACTTTAAAACTAGCGTGCCACTCCATTGCCTTATCTACCAGCATCTCCACAGGTTCCACGATTTTCCCATGCACAACTTCATTGAGCATATGCCATACACTCCACATACATACAACATGTTTATACTCGAATGAACAGCCTATAAGAATAGAACACGTGGACAAACTCGAGTCTGGTCAAAGTTGCCTTTGGCATCCAGTATATGGTCAAAATTGCCTTCGGCACCCAGGCTGCCGATCCATCCCTCTCCTGGGACACGTGCCATGCTCACAATCGATGTCCACAGTCCCACATCGAAATTCCCAACAAAATGCACACCTCCCAAGGCCTATAAAGGAGGCCAACTATCCCAAAATGGAGGTAATCAGAACGAACGACATACAAGCCTATTGATATGTCAGTCTAATTTACTAAATCCGAACTTACTTAAGCATCAGAGAGCCTTCGGCCGGTACCACACCGGTGCCCTAGGCCTTACCGAGCGTTTTCCCGGGAGTCACAAGCGAGAGGACGCCGGAGGCTCCCGAAAAGAGTATCCCAAGAAGAATAAGGGAAGATACAGGAGGGAAAGCTACCGAGCACCGCTACCAGTTCAAGACCGAGGGACGGAGGTGTTCACCCTGCTTAATACCTCTTATGAAGCAGTACTGATGAACGAAAACGAGATCATCCCGAAGCCTGCCTTCTGAAAGCCGACACGGCAGGACAATCGGGATACGGGGAAGTTCTTCCGATACCACCAGGAGAACAGCCACAATACCGAGGACTGCATAAGCTTGCGAAAGATCATAGAGAGGCTCATTCGGGAAGGCAAGCTGGACCAATACATAGCCAGGCCACAACAGGCGCCAGTGTCGAACGCCAATCGGCAAATCAATATGATCAGCATGATTAGCTGGGGACAAACCCTCGCAGGGACATCTAACCGATAAAGAAAGCAGTATGTCAGGGCGGCCCAGTACCCCCAGGTCCTCGGCATTGAAAGTAGCCGGCACATTAAGATGTCGAAGGTCCGGTGGGAAAGCATCACGTTCTCCGAAGAAGAGGAAGAGGGGATCCTCTACCCGCTTGACGACCCAATGATCATTCGAGCCGACAGCTTAATGTCGATGTCGGGCGAATCTTGATCGATACCGGCAGCTCAATAAACGTCATCTTTGCCGATGCATTTAAAGAGCTCGGAATAAATGACAGCCAAGTCAATCGGCAACTCTCACCCCTCCTAAGTTTTTCGGGAGACCTAGTCCAATCAATCGGCAGTGTTAGCTTGCCATTCGCCTTCGGCGTGGCCCCAAGAAGAACTATGGTCTACGACCAGTTCCTTGTGGTGGACTGCCCGACAGCGTACAACGTGATAGTCGGCCGAACAGCACTCACAGCGATAAAAGCCCACTTGTCCCCCCACATGCTACTCATGAAGTTCCCGACCTGCTACGGCACGGGGGCAATCCGAGGCGATCAATTGAGTGCTCGGAACTGCTATGCCACGGCATTGAAGTCCGTGGCCCCTCAGAAGCAGAAAGAGACCTTCATGGTTGAGGGCTTGTCGAACGGCAGTGACCCGGTGGATGATCCCAGGGAAGAGACACCAACCCCGGCAGCACAACCTGCCGAAGAACTTGAAACCATAGCACTAGATGAAAGCCAGCCGGATCGGTGCGTGAGGATCGGTACCATACTGAACGACAAACTCCGATCCGAGTTCATCTAGTTCCTTCGTCAGCATTCGGAGGTCTTCGCTTGGTCCAACGACATGCCGAGCATATCCCCTGACATCATCAGCCACAAGCTGAGTATTTCTCCCGCCTTTAAACCCGTCAGACAAAAATGCTGATCCTACGATACCAAACGGTCTGAAGCCATGAAGAACGAAGTGGACAAACTCATGGCTATAGGCTTCATCTGGGAGGCCACGTACCCAGAGTGGCTAGCGAACTCTGTGATGGTTACGAAGGCAAAGGGCGGATGGCGAATGTGCCAGGACTATACCGATCTGAACAAAGCCTGCCCGAAGGATAGCTTCCCGTTTCCCCGCATCGATCAGCTAGTGGATGCCACTGCCGGTCACAAACAGATCTTCATGCATCCTGCCGATAATGAGCACACTGCGTTCATAACAGATAAAAGCCTGTACTGCTACAACGTCATGCCTTTCCGCCTGAAGAATGCTGGCGCGACCTACCAGAGACTGGTCAACCGAATCTTCGCCAAACAGATTGGTAGCACGATGAAGGTCTATGTGGATGACATGCTAGTAAAGAGTCTAACGGCAGGGGAACACTTGGAAAACCTATCCCTCATGTTCGGCATCTTGAAGGAATACTGAATGAGACTCAACCCGACGAAGTGTGCCTTCGGCGTATCTTCTGGAAAATTCCTCGGTTTCATGATCAGCCAAAGGGGTATCGAAGCAAACCCCGAAAAAATCAAAGCCATAATTGACACGAAGGTGCCGAAGACACAAAAGGACATCCAGAGCCTTACAGGACGAGTCGCAGCCCTCACTCGTTTCATTTCCAAAGCGACCGACAAGTGTGCACCGTTCTTCAAAGCCTTGAAAGGGGGCAAACACCATATAGAGTGGACCACCAAGGCGTTTCAAGACTTGAAGGACTACATGGGTAGGGCACCACTGTTATCAAAGCCTCTTCCAGGAGAAATTCTTTATGTATACCTATCGATATCCAACACTGCCGTCAGCTCAGTACTAATACGAATACTGGAGAAGGCAGAACTACCAATCTTCTACGTCAGCAAAGCCCTGCAAGGCGCGGAGTCTCTGAAACCCCCACTCAAGCAGCTGGCTTTAGCCTTGGTCATCTCCACCCGAAGGCTACGACCCTATTTTCAGGCCCATACCATCATCGTCCTAACCAACCAGCCTCTTCGGCAAGTTTTTCAAAAACCAGAAATGTCCGGTAGGCTGGTGAAATGGGCGATCGAGTTGGGAGAGTTCGATGTACAGTTCAAACCAAGGCCAGGTGGTCGCCGATTTCATTTCTGAACTAACGCCATCGGCAACAACCCAAGCTGCTGATGCCAATCCTACACCCGCCGACCATTCGAAAACCATCACCTTTGATTTAACGAAATCGGTGTGGGCCGTACACGTGGACAACTCCCGATGGAACCAAAATAGAGTACGCCCTCCGATTCAGTTTCCGAACATCCAATAACGAAGCCGAATACGAGGCACTTCTGGCCGGCATTCGGCTCACCAGAAGCATGGGCGCCGATCAAATCAGCATCCACAATGATTCCCAGCTGATAGTGAACCAGGTGACTGCCGATGTCGTAGCAAAAGACGCGTCTATGGCAGCTTATATCACATCAACGCACGAACTGCTGAAAATTCCAGGCATATGAGATTCGGCAGATACCTAGAACGAAGAACAGCCATGCCGATGCACTCGCTAGGCTGGCTTCGGCAATTAACAACAAAGTGGGTCGAAAAATCCCAGTCGAGATATTGGCTCTACCGAGCACCTTTACTGTTGATATCTGCACTATAGGGTATGACAGGACGTGGATGGCGTCCATCCTCGCTTACCTGACGAACGGTACCCTTCCTGAGGACAAAGCCAAGGCCAGGAAGTTGCGTTATCGATCGGCAAGGTACATCGTCATTAACGACATTCTGTACAAATGCGGCTACACGACCCCCTACATGAAATGCATCACCAAAGAACAAGGCGAGTATGTCCTTCAGGAGATCCACAGCGGTGTCTGCGGCGACCATTCCGGTTCCAAATCCCTGGCCCACAAGGCCTTCCGGCAAGGCTACTACTGGCCGTCCATGCATCGGGATGCGGTTGCGATGGTGAAAAAGTGCGACAAGTGCCAGCGGTTCGGCAACATTCCGCCCATCCCTGCCAAACCTCTCAGGCCGATTGTGAGAACATGGCCATTCGCCCAGTGGGGACTTGACCTGATCGAGCCTATGCCGCAAGGCAAGGGGCAGGTTAAGTACGCAGTCGTTGCCCTAGATTATTTCACAAAATGGGTGGAAGCTGAAGCTTTGGCCACCATCACAGCAACAAGGATCGAGGACTTTGTCTGGACCCACATCTGTTGCCGGTTTGGCATCCCCTATGCCATCGTCACTGATAACGGTAGACAGTTTGATTCGGAGCTCTTCAGGCAGTTCTGCATTCGCCTGAAAATCAACCTATTCTTCGCCTCCCCAGCTCTCCCCCAGTTGAACTGTCAGGTCGAAGCAATCAACAAAATTATCAAGAAGCTTCTGAAACGGCAACTCGAGAATGCCAAGGGGGCATGGCCAGAAAAGCTTCTCGAAGCCCTGTGGGCCATCCGAACGTCCTACCGCACCTCCACGGGGGAGACCCCCTTCAACCTTGCATTTGGCTCAGAAGCTGTCGTCCCAGTCGAGATCAGCGAGTCCTCCTACTGAACAGAAAACTTCGCACTAGAGGCGAACGAGACTCCGCTTGCATTGAGCTTAGACTTAATCGAAGAACGCCGAGCGGTAGCCAACCTTCGGAATGAAGCATACAAGCAGCGTGTCTCTCGGTACTATGATTCCAGCGTAAGACCACGCCCTTTCAAGATCGGTTATTAGGTAATGCGCAAGGTCTCCCTCGCCACCAAGAATACCACCGAAGGAACTCTGGGGCCCACTTGGGAAGGACCCTATGAAGTCATCGGCATCCTTCGGTCTGGAACATATAGGCTCCGGGATACGAATGGGAAGACCCTCGGTCACCCATGGAACGTGGAGCATTTAAAGAGTTATTTTAAGTAAAGCCCCCTAGCCAACGGCATGGGAGATTTTGTATTTTTGCCTACGGCATTCATATATAAAATCATATTATCCATACCATTTTTATGTGTTTGGGATATTATCCGGCCATCGGTAGTGTTAAAAATGTTTGAGCCAACAGCAACAAAATGCAACAATTGCCTACGGCGATTGAAAGTTGCGTTTCATGTTTCAACTACCGATTCCCAACTAACTTCGTTCATTTTGAAAATTTACGATAACATGCGTTCAGTACGAGCCAACGGCAGTATGACGCTCTGGGCCTGCCTACGGCATTTTCATGGCCTACAGACCAGTTGAGTCTCTACAGTACGCCAACTACTTAGGTATTTGCTTACAGAAATCGATGTCACTTGGTTATTTAGAAGCGATCTGGCAATCTGCCTTCGGCATTAATGACCAATCAAAGCCCACGGCAACTGTCCTAATTCGTTATTAGCCCTCGGCGATAATGAAAATATGTAAGGACTAGACCAAATAAAGCAAGATACGCAAGGCTTCTGATGAGAAAAATAAGTGCTTAAATAAAAAGATGCCCTCGGCATCAATATGTTCGGAAGTAATTGCCGACAAAATACAAAATAAAAGATGAAAATTACAAGTCAAAAGGCGTCAAACGGCAGCCCCCTCGCCATCGGCCTCAACGCCTCCGTCAACCGCGGCATCTCCAGAAACGACAGATGGGCCCTCGGTAGCAGCAGCATCCCCAGGAGCCTCCTCCCCTTCATAATCTTCGATCATCATCTTGTGGCAGCAAAAATAATGGTACACCATCACAAGGTGGTAATCCATTAAGCATAATTAGTCAAGCATGACTAGTAGTAAATACGTATTATTATAATGGAATTTCAGTACAGGAAATTAGAAATCTTGTTTCAAAATATCACACTGAAGCATCATTAGCAAAAAAACAAAAGTGCTTTTAGACAATTTTTGGAACATTAGAACTAATAATGAAGGTATGAAAAGAGGACATGAAAAACTTATCAAAGCCCACGAACAATTTTTAGCTTATAATTATGATTATAAAAGAGCAAAATTAATTTAAGATGTCAAAATTTAAGCATGGTTAAGAGGCTAATGAGCCCAACTTACTTGAGCACAATAAAGAATTTTCCCTTGAGCAAAAAACTAAAAATTCATATTTTCTTCAAACTCTAGCTAGAGAAATGTATAGGTTTTTACCAGAAGATATTAAGAGTTATATGATTAGATTAGAATATGAGCAAAATACAACTCTTCAGTTATACATTCAAGTGTTTCTTTTTAATTTAAAAATAATCCACAACTTGGTATAAAAATTATTACTAAAAGTTGTTCTCATTATACTATTTATTTAGCTAGTATTAACATGGTGGAATATAGAGAATTGTATTTATAGAATACCCAAAAAACTATCACAATTACTCCAGGATTTTTAGCAGAGTATGGTTATTTAGGTCAACTTTATATTGAAAATAGTCATCATATGGTTTCATTTTCCTTAAAGTTAAAAGAAGTTATAGGTTTTTATATCCTTCTCTGCAAAATGTAAGATTAGATTTCACAAGTATACCTCCAAAGTGGTTTACAAATAGTATTTACCCAGATAGAGTACAACATAGTATTATTATTTCTCATAATGAACTGCTTAGTCCGGCAGAATTCGTAAATACAAAAATCTCTACCAAGCAAGATATTCAAAAATACAGAGGCGCAACAATAACTGAGCAACAATTGTTTAATGATGATCATCTGAACCTTCTTTACCAATCCGCCTTTATCGACATCTATTCTGAGACTACATCCAGGAGACCAAATGAGACATATGAATTTAGAATAAGCAAAACAGGAGCACAAGTTTTTTATGAAAGCTACAACCAGAAGAGTATAGCCATTAGAAAAAAAGACTATCTGTTGGCGAATTTCTTTTTTCATAGAGTCGAGAGAGTTGGTTCTTTGTCGTCTAGAAACTGTCATACACGGCGGTTTCTAGGTTTAGCCTTGCCTAGTTACTGGTTGTGCGTTCTCTAAGCCTTCTCCGAGTATGGAGGAAGGTTTGCCTGGTGTGTTCTTTAAGAATTCCAAATTGACGAAGCAAGTCCGAGCGTCGGAGGATCGTGATCCTGAGTATGGTATGGAAGGTGCTTCCGATCATACTCCGATGCTGAATTCGGGTTTTGTTGATGCTCCAATGATGGAAGGTAGATATGGATTTCGATCTGTGAGCTTTAGGGGTAAGTTGATAGATACGGTCAATTTAGCCAAAAATGTGGGAATTGATGTGAACAGTCTTGAGGAGGATTACGATGATCTCAATGATGAGACGGATGTTGTAGTTTCTCGTGGGGAGCATTGTCCAAGCATCCAATTCTCCGAACGAGCTATGGATTGATTATGTAAGCCTTGGAAGAATGATCTGATCATTAAGTTGCTAGGAAGATCACACACTTATAATTATCTTCATGCTGGGCTGCAACAAAAATGGAGTCTCAAAGGGGGCTGAAAATTGGTGGATCTAGTCAATGATTATTTTGTGGTGAAATTTGAGCTAGAGGAGGATTTGAATTTTGTTCTCCCTAGAGGGCCCTGGATTATTGCAGGGCAGTATTTGGCGATGCAAAGATGGAAGCCTAGATTTTGCCCAGCTACTGCTAAGATTACTAGGATGGTTGCTTGGATTAGGGTGTCTGCTTTACAGTTGGAATGTTTTGATGTGTGGTCTTTGAAGAGAATTGGCAATCTATTGGGCAAGCTCTTGAAAATTGATTCTCTAACCACATCTCAAAATCGGGGTAAGTTTGCTAGACTTTGTGTGGAACTTGATCTAACCAAGCCTCTAGAAGCTTTTGTCCAAATTAATCAGAATTGATATAATGTTGAATATGAAGGGTTGCCTGAGATTAATTTTCTGTGTGGAAAATATGGTCATAAAAGGGAGGCTTGTGACATGAAAGTTGTGAATTCTGTGGAGATTAATGCAGGGGTTTCTGATGAGGGGGGAGTGGATCATATGGCCACTGACTCTAGCACTAAGGTTGCTAAGGATATGCTTGTGGAGAGTGGGTTAAGAGGTCCATGGATGATTGTTCAACCTAGACGGAATGCCAAGGCTTCTTTTAGATATGGTACTGGTAAGGGTTATGGTGCTTAGTCAAAGGGGTCCAAGTTTGCTGCTCTTCGACAAGTGAATGATGATTTTGGGAGAGCTGAAGCTGGTAGTGATGTGGAGACAATGCAAAGCTATTCCAAACCAGGTAGTTCTTCTGCTCCTGTTGTTGATTTTAGTCCTAAGGTATGGACTAAATCGCAAACGTCTAAAAGTGTCTGGAGACCGGTTTTGAATGATATTTCTAACAATTCTATTCACATCCAACGTAAGGGTGGTGAGAATGGTAGGAAAATTGTTGGTGGTAATAAAACCCCCTTTAGAGGTACGACTATAAAAGAGAGATTTGGGACAAGGGGAGAAAAGGTTAATGCCAATGGTATTGTAAATGATCAGATTGCTAGTTGGTTTAATGAGAATGATATATCCAAAGAGAAAGGAGTTTATTTCTTTGGACATTAGCCACCCAACATATAGGAAGAGGAGGAGTCTTTGAAGGATAGCTCTGATTCTGATGTTGATGAGGAGCAACTTCTCTCCTCGATTCCTAGAAGCCCAAATAAAGTTGAACAGATGGATTTGTCTAAAGGGCAAGGAAATGTTCCTGAAGAGCAATTGGAAGATAATACCTTCGACAATGTTGGAGGTATGCCTCTTGGTTGTTAAAGGGTAAAGCCCTCAAGTTAACTTTTTTGTTGTTAACTCATTCATTATGAATTTAGTTTGTTGGAATGTTAGAGGTGTTGCTAGCACAAAATTCAAAAATAATATGATGGAGTTGATTTGTACTCATCATATGGATATTTTGTTTTTATGTGAGCCTAGAATTATTGGTGAGAAGGCTTTGAATATTGCTACATCTCTCTGGGGTTTTCTTGTGTTGAAATCATTGATTCAGTTGGGTTTTATGGTAGTCTTTGATTGATGTGGGATGATAGCAGAGTGTATCTGGACATCATTGGGACTTCTGATCAGTCTATTATAGCTTGTGTGTCTTGGAAGGACCATTCTCCCTAGTTGTTAACTGTGATTTATGCTAATCCTAGTGGGTTTAAGAGGGAGAAGCTTTGGGAGTATTTGGATTTTGTTGCTACTTGTCATCAATTGCCTTGGTTACTAGCTGGTGATTTCAATGAAATGCTAGGGGTTGATGATAAGTTGGGAGGTGCTTTTGTGAATAGGGTGAAAGGGTTTAAAAGGTGGTTTGATGGTAATAATATGATGGACTTGGGTTTTTATGGGCCTAACTTTACTTGGAGAAATAATAAAGTGTTTGAGAGGCTTGATCGTGCTATCTGTAACATGAAGTGGAGACACTTATTTCCTAAGGGTCATGTTAGACATCTGCCTCGTACCACTTCTGATCATAAAGGTGAGTCCTAAAGCTCAGCCTTTACTCAGTTGGGAGCCTCCTGGTTTAGGTATGTTTAAATTGAATGTGGATGGTTCTAGGAGAGCAGCCTCAGGTTGTATTGGTGCTGGCAGAGTGATCCATGGGGCTGATGGCTATTGGATTTGTGGTTTTGCTTTGAATTTAGGCTAGGGGCAGATCCTTGAGGCTAAGCTTTGGGGTTTGTATTTTGGGCATCAGTTGGCCTAGGATAAAGGTGTCTCTAATCTTCTTATTGAGATGGATGTTGCAGTTGTTGTTTCCCTTGTTCAGCAAGTTGGTACCTTGAGTTGTCACCCTCTTGCTGCGGTGATTCAGAGCTCTTGTGTTCTTATGAGGCGTATTGGCAATTGCCATCTTGCTCATGTTTATAGAGAAATGAATGTTGCAGCTGATTGTATGGCTAACTGGAGCTTTAACTTGGATTTGGGGGTTTGTTATTTGGATGAGGCCCCTGCTTGGGTTAGCTCTTTCTTGGAGGATGATTTACTAGGAGTTGTTAGGCCTCACTTGATCTGTACTAGTTAGTTGTCGTTTCTTTTTGGGGTTTGTCCCCCTTATCTCATTTTTTTTTTTTTAAAAAAAAAAAGGCTACAACCAGATAGCAGATTAGATTGAAGTAGAAGATAATGACAACTCATACTGGAATAGCTTAAGCAAAGAAGAACTACACAATATAGAGAATATGATGGAAGCATAATGAAGTCATAACTCTATATGAAGACCTCATGATAGCAGAAGCATATCAACCTCATTTCATGTGAAGAACTCATCTCAGCGACAATCCAACAAAGCAAGAAGTGATCCAAGTTTCTGACTCCATACGGCCAGCAAGAAGTAAGACTTTTGGTACCATAAGAAGAGCAGAAAAGGAGTTCTTGGGCAATCTAAAAATGAATAAGAGTATTATAGTCAAAATACAAAAAAATTTGTCCTTCTTTATAAATACTCCCCTCATTTGAGCTAATCAAAATATGTGGATATTGATGAGCAATAAAAAAATACACGGTCAAAGGATTGACCTGAATGCCAATGTCGTGTACATTATTAACGTAACACGACGCATTATAAGTTGTGGTCGTTTTTCATTTTCAAACACAAACAGAAACACCCACCGACGCTCTTCTCTTTGCCGTTGGCCATTAACGTAAACAGAACTCGGTAGGTATTATGTCGTCGTTATCTATCCAAACCCAAATACGACGCCGTTCCTCTAACACTCGGTAGGCCATCGCCAAAAGATGAACGACTTTGATATCTATCTTGTAGATTCTAATTCCTTTTGAAGTTAGCTGAACCAGAACGCACGACACCTGAACTGTCGTCGTTTTTGGCTTCTCCGTCGTCTTCAAGGTCGTAAGCATCTCGTACTCTCCAAAACCTATTTCAGGTCAGTACAGTATTGAAGCTTTTAATTCAATTCCTGTTTTTCGGGTTTCCTTAAAAATTCATTGGCTTTTTGGGTTAATTTTGTCAAATTAGCTGTTTTAATTTGTAATTCAGTCAAAGGCATGGCTTTTTGGGTTAATTTTGTCAAATTAGCTGTAGGAACTATTCTGTTTTTTTTTTCTTTCATGAAAGTCTTTGTTGTTTCGGTTTTGGAAGAACCACACTGTTCAAAAACGAAATTTGTTCTAAAGTTTTCTGCTTTTGAAATAAAAAAGGTTTTCATTTAACTTATTTGATTGAAGGATGAATAAGAGAATGATCCTAATTTAATGTTGATAAATACTTTCTTTGTCTGTGTTGTGGTTGTGTTTTGAGTAATTGTTTTTTATCAATGGGTCGGGGAGATTCGAACTTAAGACATTTTCCAACATTGGGAAGAGAAGTATCAACAGATTAATTTTTATTTGGTAATACTTGAAATTAACAGAAAAAGGAGAACCTCAGGAGAGGAACTTTATCTCATGCCCCCAAAGTCAACCTTGAACTGAGTTGCAGATATATAATTTGAAGTTACTGCAGTTGATAGTTATGGATAAGTACATGATTAAACCCTCTTAAATATATTATTGTTTAGGGAACTTATGGAGCTAGTTTCAAAATGTAATCTCCTTTCTGTGTTAATTTAAAATTTCTTTTGTTAGTGGCTCAGATGGGGTCAACTATAGATCCCGGACCAATCGATATTTCTGTACTGTACGATCAAGATAACCATATTTCTTCAGCAATCTGGGATGGACAGGTTAGACAAAAATCTTTTATCCTTAATTTCATTTTTTTACTTGTATTTGTTAAAATCATATCGATAGTTTGAATAATTCTGTGTGTAACAATTCCACTAGAACTTTACAGGAACGTGGTGTGCTTAGATGCCATGAACACAGTTCAATGCTTGAACAATGGAAGCTCACAGCTAAGCAAATTGGATTGGTTGAGAAAGCTGGTTTTGGTTACTTCAGAACAATTCCCACGATTAGCCTTGACAATTCACTCATCTCGGCACTAGTTGAGAGGTGGAGGAGAGAAACAAATACATTTCATTTGCCTGTTGGAGAAATGAGCATAACACTTGAAGATGTTGTATTGTTACTTGGGCTACCAATTGATGGAAAACCGGTTATGGGTGTAACAAGGACACCCGGAAAAGTATGCGAAAATTTACTAGGGAAAGTGCCGGAAGACCTAAATGGTGGAATGGTGAAGCTAACTTGGTTAAAAGAGTGCTTTTCTAAATGTCCTGAAGATGCACCAGTTGAAGAGATTGAGCATCATACGCGTGCGTATCTCCTATACCTCGTTGGTTGTACAATATTTTCCACAACAACTGGAAACAAAGTCTCTGTAATGTATCTTCCATTGTTTGAAAAGTTCGATGAAGCTGGAAAGTTTGCATGGGGTGCTGCAGCTTTGGCATTCCTCTACAGAGCTCTTGGTAATGCCTCCCTTAAATCTCAAAGCACCATAAGTGGTTCTTTGACACTACTGCAGGTATGCATTTTTGCCTTTTTTTCATCATCCGGTGGTAGCAGTGGGCTGCTGGCATCTCTTTATATCAATAGCCTTCACTTAAAATGTGACTGTGGTTCTTGTTCATTTTAGTGTTGGAGTTATTATCGCCTCAATGTTGGAAATCCAAAGTTCAATGACGAACCAAACGATGTTTGCTTTCCATTTGCACTTCGGTGGAAAGGAAGAGCAAGTGGACCAAGATCAAACAGTAATATAGTTTCCTACCGCAAAGCCTTAGATTCCCTTCAACCTTCAGATGTAGGTCATTTAGATCGTTGCTCGATTTATGTGAACATATATTGATCAGAAGATGATAATAGTAATTCGTATGGTACTGACATACAGGTTAAGTGGCTCCCATACAAAGATTTGGACCCTTCTTCTTCAGTGGGAGATATAAAAGAGAGTTTGATTTTACGGGCCTCAAAAACTGTGCTAATATGTTTTGACAAGGCTGAGAGACACCTCCCTGATCGTTGCCTCAGGCAGTTTGGCATGCTTCAACCAGTCCCAATGGATGTTCCACGATGGGAGAGGAAGATACGTGCTCTTGATCAGGGTTCAGACTTGTCAAAGGAAACAGATTTGCAGCTTAAAGGAAAAAATCAAGCAGAGCTTAGGGAATGGTTGGAGCGTCGACTTCGGATTGTACAAGTTGAGGAAGTTGTGGATGAATTCAAGTACATGGAGTGGTATGAGAGAATTACTCGGAAGTTTGTTGGGAGGCCTGAATCTTTAGAATCCGAGTTTCAGAGAATAGTAAGCCTATGCTTGATTGGTCAATTGATGTTATCACTATCAGTCATTAAAAATAAATTTGAAGTATATGTGACTACACTTCTTTACAGGTTGCTGCTATGAGAGAAATTGCAGATATAGCTGATTCATTTCCCGCAGATCGAATGGATTCCCGAGATAGGAAGTCACTTGATGAGATCAAGAACGCAGCACATAAAAGTCTGATGGATTTGGTTGGAGACTCAAAGAAGAGTAGACGTAAGATTGCCACAAAACGTAAAAGGGAGGATGATCCAACTATCAAGGATGACTACTAGCTTTAAGTTATGATTGAGAATGCCTGGGCTCCTTGACAATTCTTTTTTATGATATGCAGTGAGCTTGGTGGGGCAGCTCTAGCTATTCATTTCTGACATTGATGAAGTGTATCTTTCGCAAATTCATCAATCTGTAAAGTGCGTCTTTGATGTAGGATAGTATTGTATTGTATTACTAGAATCCGTCGGGATATGCCTGTTGAATGGTTGAAGAAGGAAAAGAAGACAAATCTTTAGTTGGGGTTTGAGAAATAAATCTTACATGTGCTTGAGATCAACTTGTTAAGACAATCTTTTCTTTTCTTTTCTTTTTTAAGTTTTTATTTATTTATCAACAGGGGAGGGGAAGGATTGTCTTTTATTTAGTTTATTTCTTGGTGAAGACAATCTTCTAAGGGTCTTGGTGCAAATTGCAAATAAACCTCCAACGTGGAGAAAAGTATTCAAGGTATTAATCGGCAAAACCGTGGAGGTGTACGTGGATGTTGTCGGAATACAATTTTGCAAGGCTTAGGAAATTCTCAGAAAGACTTACAAAACACTGAGGAAATTCCCAGAAAGATTTACAAAACAAAAAAGACAGCCTTGAAAGTAAGAAAGCATAGGTGTGGTGTTGGCCAAGACCCTTCGAAGCGCAAGTCAGTTCCTTGCAATAAAACTGAAAGTTGTATGCCAGAATTCTAAATTGGGGAATTTGGATTGACTCACATTGGCTCAAGTTTCTTAGTTTGACCTTATATATATTAATTTCTTATGCTAATAAAATGAGTGTTTCTAAACGAACTCTAAAATTAACTGAGTACACCCTATGATCTAAGTATATCCTAATATTTTAATCAAAATGTAAAATTAACTAAGTGCACCCTATTTAACTACCAAAAATACTCATGGTACATCCTAATACACTCTATCACACAACGCTCTAATACCAATCCTAAACCAGGTTTCTCTTTTTACATGAATTTGTGCCCTCTTTTCAGATTTTGGGTTTGCATCAAAATCTTTAATTTTGTAAGCTATTGTGAGAGTAGATTTGCTAGCTCCTTTAATTCAAAGTTTGATTCTTGTAAATACTTGTGATTTGTTGGAGTTGGCTCGACTAAACGAAGGAAAAAAGGAAGTAGCCCAGCATGCAGGCACTCGAGCAGCAGAGGCATTTTGGCGTAGGCGCTCAAGCAGTTTCTGTAGGCACTCGAGCGGCAGAAGGGAAATTCGACAGGCGCTCGAGCGGGTCGCAATTTCCTGTTTTAAAACAGGTCGGTTTTTGGCCTATTTTTGGGAGGTTTTTTAGTTTCCTATTCCTTGTATGATTGTGCTAAAGGCCTATACATATAAATAGGTACTTTAGACTAGGTTTTAGCAGAGATTCAAGATATACAAACCTAGGGTGAGAGCAAAAGATATCTAGAGAGAGAGAGAGAGAGAGAGAGAGAGATCAAAGGGAGTTCTTTATTGTAACCAAAGGGATTTTTCTCATACTAGTGAATTTTCTTGGGGATCACCGAAGAGGACGTAGGCACGACGCCGAACCTCTATAAATTCTTGTGTGTGTTTACTTTTGTGGTTCGGTGTGCGATTTATCTTTGAGTAGCTTGTGTTGTGATTGTTGAGTAGTCCATCAACGACAAGGTCTTGGAAGTGTTTTCGCACAACAAGTGGTATCAGAGCCTGGTTGCGGCGGGCGTTGGTTTATGCCCAAGTTCTCTTATAACTTTAAGAGCAGCAGTGTGTTGAAGATGGCAGGCGACAAGGACGAAGAATGTTCCGGTACTAAGTCACAAAGGGTATCAAGCACAAAGGTGGAGTTAAAGCCGTTCACCGGCAAGAAGAACTTCACGCTTTAGCAAAGAAGAATGAAGCATGTTCTTAAGCAGCAAGGTCTTAGAAAAGTTTTGGAAGGCAAGGAAAAGAAGCCGGTAACCATGACAAATGCAGAGTGGGATGACCTAGAAGAGCTTGCTAGAGGATCCATCGAACAACATCTAACCGATGAGGTGTTGTGTAATGCGATGGAAGACACCGCAAAGCAAACATGGGAAAAGCTAGAAGAGATGTTTGCGTCAAAATCATTGTCCAACAAGCTTTTCTTGAAGGAAGAGCTTCACTCTCTTAAGATGGAGGAGGGCGCAAGCATGATGGAGCACGTGAGCGCCTTTAATAGGTGTATTGCTGACTTGCAGAGAATGGATGAGGTTTATAAGTCGAAAGACAAGGCCGTGATGTTGTTGACATCCCTACCACCATCTTATAAACACTTTCGCACAACGCTTATGTTTGGGAAGGGAACCTTGAAGGATAAAGAGGTCATGCAAGACATCCTGACGCATGATAGAATGGTTCAACGTTCCAGTGGAGTCTCTCAATGTGAAGGTCTTGTGGTCAAGTCCGAAGAGAGAGGTAGATCGAGCAAGCGTGAGGGCAAGAAGAGCAATAAGGGAAGGTCAAAATCCAAGGCGAAAGATGGTTGTTTCGAGTGTGGCTCAAAGGATCATTGGAAGAAGAATTGCGCTACATAGTGAGAGAAGAGAAACAAAGGGAAGAAGCCGGATAAAGTCGGGGTCACAGAAGAGAGCGACGGTGAGCTTTTACTTACTAATAGCATTGTTAATACTGATGCACTTGCTATTACTTCCAGGGTTTCTGCTTCTGATTGGATTTTGGATTCTGGGTGCTCGTATCACATGTGTTCAAACAAGTCTTGGTTTGACACATATGAGACGGACAATGGCGGCGAAGTTATGATGGGGGACGGCTCAATTTGTAGAGTCAAAGGAACAGGTACAATCAAGGTGAAGATGCATGACGGCGTGGTTAGAACATTGGGTATGGTTAGGTACATACCTAAGCTGAAGAAGAATCTCATCTCCCTAGGCACTTTTGACAAGAATAGCTATTCGTATAAGTGTATGGGAGGAAAGCTCATAGTTTTGAACGGTTCACTTGTGATTATGAAAGGGGAGATTCAACCTAACTGTCTGTATCGACTATGTGGTACAACAGTGACTGGTGGAGCAGCTATATCTACCAAGAAGAACTCAGAAGATGATACTCAGCTTTGACATTTGAGGCTAGGGCACATGAGTGAGCGAGCCATGCAAGAGTTGCACAAACGGAAGCTTCTAAAGGGCATGCACAGTTGCAAACTTGAGTTCTGCAAGTATTGTACCATGGGGAAGCAGTCGAAACTGACATTCAAGCTGCAAGACAAGGAAAAGAGGAGCATGAGAGTGCTTGACTATATTCACTCGGATGTGTGGGGGCCCGCACCAGTTAAGTCATTAGGTGGAGCTCGCTACTATGTTACTTTCTTGGATGATTTTGGGCAGAGGCGATTAACCACGCTTCCTATTTGGTTAACCGGTCACCATCAAAGTATCTTGATTTCAAGTGTGCAGAAGAGGTATGGTCTAACAAGTCTATTGAGTATTTTATTTTGAAATTATTTGGATGCAGTGCCTATGCTCTTATACCTAGTGATGAGATAACCAAGTTAAAGCCAAAGTCTCTTGAATGCATATTCCTCGGGTTTGAGAGTGGTGTGAAGGGTTTCAAGTTATGGGATCCAATGAACCGGAAGAAGATACTCAGTAGAGACGTTGTCTTTGACGAGAAGACTATGCCTATGATTAAAGTCAAGAAACCAGAGGTGAATGAATATGTTGTTGGGATAGAAACAACCGTTATAGAATCATCTAGTAGGGTGTTCGGGGGTACTCCGAGTTTAGAGTCAATTGGAGACGTCCATGAAGCAGTGGAGTCCGACATTGAGGTGGAGGAATTTGGGAACAACAACAGTCTCAATATGAAGAAGAAGAAGAGGCTCAAGATTAGGTGGAGCCGCCATCCATAGCAAGGTCCAGGCCCAAGAGAACCATTAAACCTCCTCAACGGTTTGGATGGGAGACAGACGCAGTTCACTATGCTCTAAACATAAGTAAAGGAGACCCAACTACGTTCCAAGAAGCAGTTAAGAGTATGGAGTGGGAAAGTTGGATGAGTGCTATGATGGATGAGATGGAATCTCTACACCGGAACTCTGTTTGGCAGTTGGTCCCTAAACCGAAAGACAAAAAGGTGATTGGCTGCAAGTGGGTGTTTAGGAAGAAGGAAAGAATATGTGAGAAGGAGCCAACTAGATTCAAAGCTCGTCTAGTGGCTAAGGGATACTTATAGAAGGAAGGAATTGATTATGATGAGATCTTTTCACCGGTTGTAAAGCATACTTTTATACGGTTATTGCTCTCTATAGCGGCACAGTGGGACATGGAGGTGGAGCAAATGGATGTGAAGACAGCTTTTCTCCATGGAGACTTAGAGGAAGATATCTAAATGAGTCAACCTCAAGGGTTCGTTGAAGCAAGTAAGGGAAATTTGGTTTGCAGGTTGAAGAAGTCTTTGTATGGGCTCAAGCATTTTCCAAGACAATGGTACAAGCACTTTGACACTTATATGCTACGAATTGGGTATAGAAGATGTGAATTGGATTGTTGTGTGTATTCTCATGTGTTCAAGGATGGGAAGATCATTCTGTTACTACTTTATGTGGATGATATGTTGATTGCGTGTCAAGATGTGTCAAAGGTTCAAGAGTTGAAGATCCAACTTGGGAAGGAGTTTGACATGAAGGATCTTGGACCCGCACAAAAGATCCTAGGAATGGAAATAAGGAGAGACTGAGATGAGGGCAAGTTGTGGCTGTCACAAAGCAAGTACATAGCTAAGGTACTTGAAAGATTCAATATGTTGGATTGCAAGCCCGTGTCTACTCCTTTGGCGGAGCACTTTAGGCTAAGTGCCCAAGAGAGTCCTTCTAGTGACAAAGAGAAGGATGAGATGAGTAAGGTTCCATATGCAAGCGCAGTAGGGTGTCTCATGTACGTAATGGTTTGCACACGCCCCAACTTGGCTCAAGCTGTGAGTGTAGTTTCAAGATACATGGCAAATTCGGGCAAACAACACTGGAATGCGGTGAAGTGGATTTTCAGGTATTTGAAGGGCACCAAGAGGTTTGGAATTTTGTTTGAAAGGCAACAAAGAAAGGCATGTGTGTTGGGATATGTGGATTCAGATTATGCAGGAGACTTAGACAAGAGAAGGTCCACCACAGGGTATGTTTTCGTTTGTGGTGGAAGACTGATTAGTTGGAGAGCGGTGCTACAATCAGTCACTGCATTGTCTACTATTGAGGCGGAGTATATGGCGCTAACGGAGGCTTTTAAGGAAGCATTATGGTTGCAAAGATTGGCACAAGAGTTCAGGATAGCTCAAGACCTGGTGGTGATTAAGTGTGACAGTCAGAGTGCTATATGTTTGGCCAAGAACCAAGTGTATCATGGAAGATCCAAACATATTCATGTACGGTACCACCGGATAAGGGATTGGGTGAACGATGGGGACATTGCGACAGAGAAAGTTCATACATATGAGAACGCTTCAGATTGCTTGACCAAGCCAGTTACAGCTGAGAAGTTCAGACATTGTTTGAGCTTGATCAATCTTGTTACATGCTGAAGATTAAGGTGGAGCTCTTAGGAGTAACTAGAACGATTTCCAAGAGGTTTGAAGATGTTCTAGGGAACAATGGTTTTCACAAAGGTGTTTAGGCTCGCCAAGGTGGAGATTGTTGGAGTTGGCTCGACTAAACGAAGGAAAGAAGTAGCCTAGCATGCAGGCGCTCGAGCGGCAGAGGCATTTTGGCGCAGGCACTCTAGCGGGTTCTGCAGGCACTTGAGTGGGTCGTGATTTCCTGTTTTAAAATGGGTCGGTTTTTTGCCTATTTTTGGGAGGTTTTTAAGTTTCCTATTCCTTGTATGATTGTGCTAAAGGCCTATACATATAAATAGGTACTTTAGACTAGGGTTTAGCAGAGATTCAAGATATACAAACCTAGGGTGAGAGAAAAAGAGATCTAGAGAGAGAGAGATAAAAGGGAGTTCTTTATTGTAACCAAAGGGAATTTTCTCGGGGATCACCGGAGAGGACGTAGGCACGACGCCGAACCTCTATAAATTCTTATGTGTTCTTGTGTGTGTTTACTTTTGTGGTTTCTTGTGCGATTTATCTTTGAGTAGCTTGTGTTGTGATTGTTGCGTAGTCCATCAACGACAAGGTCTTGGAAGTGTTTTTGCACAACATGATTTTCTTAGAAATATGTGTAGGGGACTCAAACATCTCTATCAAATTACTAGTGAAATGCATAATCACCAATCCAAAATCCTTGGAAATTTCGGATGCTTCCAAGTTAAAAGAAAAGTTTACACCCTGGGATTTAAAAGTCATCCACTTCAACTTTATTGTATGGATATTGGTGAGCTAGAAGTTAGACTGTAACAAACTTTTCCATTCAAATATGGCTGCCCATCTTTTTCATCAGGAAGAATCAAGTACATTGAGAAATGTCAACACTTGTCTTTTGCTGTGTTGGAAGCTCTAAGGGCTCGTTTGGTACACAGGATTGTCTTGGCATGGACTATGCTTAGGGACTGTCTTGGCTTGGCTTGGCTTGGCTTGGTCTAAGTTGGATAACACTTAACCTGCGTTTGGTGTACGCTTGGACTAGGACTAGATTTTTTTATTTTTTCAAAACTATCTATGTATATGTATATATATGTATAAATACATATATTATGTATGTGTACATATGTATTTTATAATATATGTGACATGTATGTGTATATACATGTATATATGTATATTATAAATAATATAAACATATGTATGTATATATATATGTACACATACATGTATATGTATATACATGTGTATATATATATATATATATATATATATATATATGTATGTATGTATTATACCCATGTAAATATGTATATTATATATATATATATATATATATATATATATATATATATATATATATATATATATACATACATTATACATATATAATATATGTGTATATAGGTGTATATATATATATATATATATATTATAATATATAGATGGGTATAATACATACATACATATATATATACATGTGTATACATGTATATATGTATATTACAATATATATAATACATATATAATGTATATGTGTATATATGTGTGTATATGTATACTATAATACATACATGGGTATAATATATATATACACATATATATATATATGTATATATATGTATATATATATATATATATAATATAATATAATATATATTACATATATACACGTATGCTATTATTATAATATTAATATGTATAAGTGTATATGGGTATATTTTAATAATAATATACATGTATATATGTATATGTATATTATATATATTATATATGTATATATATATATATACATATATACATATATTATATATTTATGTGTATGTACATGTATATATGTACATTATAGTATATGTGTAAGTAAGTTTAATAATAATAATATATGTTATTAATTTTACAATATAATATATGCATTTTATACATTGGTGAGAATTGGGACTAGCTAATCCTCCCTTTCCACATGGGATTAGTAGTCCCCTCCTAAGGAGGTGTTTTTGGTGGGCTCGGTATTAGCAATCCCATCTAAGATTAGGATTAGATAAAACAAACATGGTACTAAATTTAGTCCAAGCCAGTCCAAGCCAATCCTGTGTACCAAACGAGCCCTAAGCCTTTGAAGCCATCAAAGGACCTTAAAATTATACGAAAACTTCTCTACGTTTGATTAGGGTTGAATATGGTAAGTAGGGTGTACTTATTAAAATTATATTTGTTTCACAATTCCTTATATCCTTTTTGGTAATTTTATATTATGATAAATTAGTAATTCAATAAATACTTTTGTAGTAAGGTGTACTCAGTTAATTTTAAGATTCGTTTAACAACACTCTAATAAAATTCATGAATAAATTTAATTATTTAATAAAACGATGGATTTAAATACTCGCTACAAAAGCACTATAGAAAAATACTCATAAACCAAGTGTTAAATAAAGACTTGAGAAAGCTCAGTGGTTTAGTACAATTATATTCGGCTGTCATACGAGCAACAGGGAGTTTTACTTATTATAGCCAAATACGCCTAAGCCGTCTCCACATTTAAATAATTTTACACCTAAAGCGTTAGTTTTAACTCTTCCACTATAAAATGCATCGACCATAGTCACAACTTGGAACCTTCTATTTTTTTCTTCATCACTAGCCACCTCGCAGAAAAAGAATATTCAGCGAAGAACCATTCTGATATTATTATTTTTTATACTTATTATTTGGTTACTTGGTCTTTAGATAAGGTTTCTATCTCTTAACTGTTGGATCAAACTAACCAATTTGATCCAACGGTTAACCAATTTGATCCAATAATAAGGCCCTCGCTATAAAATTCTTGTATGATATATTAGGTACGTACATCTCTACTACTAATCCTAGAAAAAACAAATGTTATTATTATTATTTTTAAACTAAGCATAGAGGCAAACAAAAATTAACAATCACCTCTGTATTAGAAAGCAATTGAGCATCAACCGGGTTTAGTCTAGTGGAAAAAGCCTTTACTTGCAAACTAGTACTCTCAAGTTCGAACTCCCATGGTAATGTGTGTGTGTGTGTGTGTGTGCGTGAGAGGATTCTAAATCTCTACATTTAGCATTGGTGCATTTATACGCATTTAGAAAAGACATGACAATATATTAAATATTGCAATTTTCTTTGAATTCCGAAAAGTGTGTTCTTAATAAGTTGAGAAAGTGAGTGTAGTCTTGAGTTGTAAATATCAATTAAGATATTTGTTACCTACAAGGTACTTGTAGATCAAGTGGTTAAAAGTATTTAGTCCCGCAACCAAGGCCTTAGGTTTGCTTCTCTATTCCTCAAATATTGCTTGTATTTTAAAAAATTAATTATAGAAAGAGGGGCAAAGGTGGTAAGGACTCCTAACCATTGGGTAATTTTGGCCAATTTTTGAAAAGTAGGGACTAATATGTTATTGACCCCAAACTCCACGGGTTGAAACTGTAATTAATTTATACCAATATATTACACCTTTGGCTTCAACATGTGCGCTCGTTTTCCTATTTAAGGGTGCTTAATTGGTTGTGAGATTACAAAATAAGCTTGTCATCACAATCAATATTCATAATGCATCTTTGATCCCTTGTGCCTTTTTTGCTTCAGCATGGTTGTGCTCCACTCTTTCCCAAGCGTTGCGGCTTCCTTTTTTTATTTTTTTATTTTTATAATAATAATTTTTTTTAATTTTTTTTAATGTTTTTAATTTTTAATTTTTGTATCTCTCTGCAGCTTGCGGGCTATAGATGTGAGAGAGATCTCTTTAATGAAGGATTCTTCATTTAAATGTTGAATAATCAGCTCCACAAAAACATGAGTGGCCAACCTCTCTTGAGAGGTTTCATTGGTTGGTCAAACTCCCCTCTTTTTTTTGAACTCTTTTCTTGTATATGGATTATCAAGCTACAAAGAAGTGAGGATTTTTGTTGAAGCACACCACTTTTGAATTGAATATCCTTTGTCCTTGCAATTTGAAATGTCCACAGAATATATATGTGTAAAAGTCACTTGTAATTTAGTTAAGGAATTTGTGATTCACTTGTGCTCTATCTCTGCCTTCAATTTGAAGGTTGTTGGACGTGACACATAACCAAAGACAATTCATGCATCTTTTTATTTATTTATTTATTTTTTAACAAATGACTTTTTGTGTGTGAATTTTTTTGGTTCAACAGCCTGCTCTTAGAAAAAGAATATTAAGTGAAGAACCAGTCTTTTATTATTATTTTTTATTTTTGTTATTCGATTACTTCATCCTTAGATGAGGGCCTTAAGGCCCTTAAATGAGAGCTTATCTCTTTATCGTTAGATCAAACTAACTAATTTGATTTAACGACTAAGAGATAGAGTCTTATTAGACAGATTAAATTAATCAATGTGCCCCATGTGCTTCACTGAATATCTAATGTTGACCCCTACGATCCAAACTGGGTCATTATGCCTCCATGCTTTAGTTCCGTGTCCACTGTTCCCCCATTTTGTCAATTTAGTCATTAAGTCTGTTAACTTGATGACGTGGCATGTACTCTTTTAATAATTTTTAGCATTTAAAAGTTTTAAAATTCAAATTAAATATAAATAATAGTTAAAAATATGTTTAATTAAATATATAAAAAACAGTTATAAATAGTTTTAATTTCTTTTTACTTTTTAGAATCCAAACAATTCTTAGTTTGATAAATTAGTTATAAATCCATGAACAAAATAAAATAACATTATCACAACTAATTGAAAAAAAACCAACTTCCCTTTTCCCAACGACCCGACCTCTCCACCCACCCACCTCCATCACTCTCAACCCACCACCCACCACCCACCAACCTCCATCCCACACAATCTCTCTCTCTGCCTCCAACCCTCTTGCCAACACAACCCAGTACCCTCACCCCAAACCCCAACCAGATCTGGACTTGATCGCCACCAAATACAACCAATCATTCCTTTGACCCCATTAGCTCTGGACTTGAGTTGGGGACTTGAGTTCGACCCCAGTCAGTCCTTCGACCATATCTGAACTTATCTCTTTGATTAGTGAGTTGGGGAGGGGCGGAAGGAGGGGTTGCAGGGGTGGAGAGGTGGATGGGGGAAAGGTGGTTGCGGCGGGTGGAGGGTGGAGAGGGGGATGGGGGAGGAGGGGCTGCTGGGTTTATTTTTGTTTTTTTTTAAAACTATTGCAGAAAAAATTTTAATTTTTATATTTTATATTTTATTTGAATTTAGACAAAAAAAAAATAGGCCAAAAGTCATTTTTGATCTCTGTAGTTTGACACTTCAATTACTTTTGACCATGTAGTTTCAATTCCATCAATTTTGACATTGTAGTTTCGTATTTCAAATTCAATGATATATTAGTATTCTTGTCAATTTCTTTAACGATGTAAGGGGCAATTTAGTTAACCCAAAACCCTTGAGCGTAAAAGCTTGTTTGAAATTCTCCCCATTTCATATTAAGGCTTGAAATTCAACCAATAATCCCAATTTTTGAAGAACCCTAAACCCAAATGACCAATTTCAAGCCCTAATATAAAATTAGGGGAGTTTTAGACGAGCTTTTATGCTCAAGGATTTTGGGTTGATATAATTGCCCTTTGCATCGTCAAAGAAATTGACATGAATACTAACTTGTCCTTGAATTGCTACAAATACGAAACTACATGGTCAAAATTGACGGAATTGAAACTACAGAGTTAAAAGTGGTTGAAGTGCCAAACTATAGGGACCAAAAATGACTTTTAGCCAAAAAAATATTTTATTAAAACTTTTAAATGCTTAAATTACTAAAAATTCCTTGCCACGTCATCAAATTAACAGTTTTATTGACTAAATTGACAGAATGAGGGAACAAGGGATGTGGAACTAAAGCTTAGGGGGCATAATGACTAGTTTGAATTATAGGGGCCAAAGTGAGATTTTCGGTAAAGCACAAGGGCACATTGATAATTAAGCCTATTACATAAGGCCCTCACTATAGAATTCTTGTATGATACATTAGATACGTACTTCTCTACTACTAGTCCTAGAAAAAAAAAATTAAAAAAAAAAAAAAAAACCAAGCATAGAGTCAAACAAAATTAACAATCACCTATGTATTAGAAATGCTTGACTTGTAAACCAATGGTCTCAGCTTCGGTAGTGTGTGTATAAGAGGATTTTGAGTCTCTTCATTTAACATCAGTACATTTATGAGCATTTAGAAAAGGCATGACAATAGTCAATATCACAATTTTCTTTGAATTTCGAAAAGTGTGCTCTTGATAAGTTGAGAAAGCAAGTGTAGTCTTGAGTTGTAAATATCAATTAAGATATTTGTTACCTACAAGGTACTTGTAGATCAAGTGATTAAAAACATATTTAGCCTTGCACTTAAGGTCTTAGGTTTGATTCTCTATTCCTCCAATATCGCTTGTATTAAAAAAACAATATAGAAAGAAAAAAAAAAAAGATACATGTTATACAAAGAGGGGCAAAGATTGTAAGGACTCCAAACCTTTGGGTAGTGTTGGCCAAGTTTTGAAAAGTAGGGACTAATATGTTATTGACCCCAAACTCCAGGGGTACAAACTGTAATTAATTTACCAATTATATTATACCTTTGGCTTCGGCATGTGCACTCGTTTTCCTATTTAAGGATGTGAGATTGCATAATAAGCTTGTCATCACAATCAATATCCATTAGTATCTCAGAAGTGAATCGGGAGTAGTTGTCTGGGATATGATGGCTTGTGAAAAGAGCAAGATACTCATAATCGGAGCCACAGGTTACCTCGGCAAATACATGGTGAAGGCAAGCGTCTCTTTGGGACATCCAACCTATGCCTATGTGCGACCAATCAAACCCAAAACCGATTCTTCCAAGCTTCTTCTGCACAAAGAATTTGAAGCCATGGGAGCCACCATCTTCCAAGTAAATTAAAATTCCTTCATTTCTTGGTCAAACTGCAGTCAACTTTTGTTCATATATGTATGTATTTATGCTGCAAATTCCTCATAGTTCATCAAGATATGAAAACTTCATAATGTAACAGGGTGAACTGGATGATCATGAAAAGCTTGTCAAAGCAGTTGAGCAAGTTGACGTTGTAATATCCACGGTGGCTGTCCCTCAACATCTTGAACAGCTGAAACTAATCAAAGCCATGCAAGATGCTGGAAATATAAAGGTCAATCTTCCCTCCTTGATCACTATTAATATTATACTGAGTATTGGTTTTTACAGAGAGCTTCACGTACGGACACCCTTATGGTCCACCCCTGTATTGTATTTCAATTATTGGAATTTTTTTTTATAAAAAAAATAGGTTTTCTCTCAATTATCATCTCTACAAAAAATCACTGAAATTCGAAATCATTTAACTACTTAATTAAATGGTTGTCATTTTGGCCTTTTTTTCTTAAACACCGTGTTCTTCGGTATTGTTGATCACAACAACTACCACTGTGTCTGATGTTTTCGCAAGCATTGACGAAGACTTAAAACATGGATGATTTTGATAGTTCAAAAAGAATTTCCGAAGACTTAAAACGTGGATGATTTTGATAGTTCAAAAAGAATTTCCAGTTGGTCCCACGAGGTATCCCTTTATAGTAGGGACCTTTCTACTGTCTACAGCTATATATGTATACATACATGCCTATCTAACCGATGTAATTGTAAAATCAGAGATTTATTCCCTCAGAATTTGGAAATGAAGTTGACAGAGTAAGTGGGCTGCCGCCTTTCGAGGCTTTACTTGACAACAAAAGGAAGATCAGAAGGGCGATCGAAGCAGCAGGAATTCCATATACTTATGTGTCCGCAAACTCATTTGGTGCATATTTTGTTGATTATTTGCTTCATCCTCGTGAAAAAACAAACCACCAAGTCACTGTTTATGGCACTGGTGAAGCCAAAGGTGAGTTGAGTTTGCTCATAATTTTGTTTCTTGGCTTAATATCACAAAACATTCATAAGATTTACGAAACTATCAGATTGCATCCTTAATATTTTTTTTTTATGTCATTTGTAGTCCTCAAGGTTAGTATGTGTGATCACAAATGGTCCCTGCCATTAGGTTCTATCAAAAATTCCGTTAGATTGCTGACGTTAGATATTCTGTTATATATCACAAAACATCCCCGAGGTTCATGCACCTATTACAAATGGTCCCTGCGAAATTTTTTATATTTAAAATTCACAAAATCTAGGTTTTCTTTTTTAAATTTTATGAATTTTAAATTATTTAAAAATATATTTTTTATTTTAAATACACGTGACACTATATCATTGGAGATGTGGGCTCCACATAAATGCCGCATCAACAAAGTAATGGAGTTTTTAAAAAATAATTTAAAATTCATAAAACTTAAAAATGGAAAAAAACCAAGGGTTTTTAGGGTTCATAAATGGTCCTCAAGGTTAAAATCTTTTATAAATGGTTTTTTTATTTTTAAATTTTATGAATTTTAAATTATTTTAAAAAAACTTCATTAGTTTGTTGATGTGGCATATATGTGGAGTCCACATCTTCAAAAATATAGTGTCACGTGTATTTAAAATACAATATTTATTTTTTAATTTTTTTTTTTAAAAAAACTAAAATTTTATGAATTTCAAATTAAAAAATTAAAAAATTTCTCAAGGACCATTTGTGATAGGTGCGTGAACCTCGTGGATGTTTTGTGATATACATATATGCCACGTTAGCAAACTAACGGAGTTTTTGACGAAACCTAACGGCAAGGACCATTTACGATCACACACTTGAGGACCATGAATGACATAAAAAAACATATTAAGGATGCAATCTGATAGTTTCGTAAACATTAGGGACGTTTTGTGATATTAAGCCTTGTTTTTTTTAATATTTCAGACAGCAGACATATACGTTTCGATTCTCGTATAGTTAAAATTAAATAAATGCTGGTGTCTAGCCGTATAGTTATTCAGAGTGAGATGGAACATAACTGAATATATTTACTAATTATGTTTGAACTAATTCTGGTGTCTAGCCGTGTTGAACTATGAGGAAGATGTTGCTACCTACACAATAAAAGCAGCAACAGATCCAAGGGTGGCCAACCGTGTCATCGTTTATAGGCCACAAGGAAACATTGTGTCCCAGTTGGATTTGATTTCTTCTTGGGAGAAGAAGACAGGATGCACTCTTACAAGGAGCTCTGTCCCAGAAGAAGAAATAATCAAGCTCTCTGAGAGTAAGCAATCAATCTTTTTTTTTTGTTTGTGTTCAGAAGGAAGAAATAATCGAACAATTCTCTCTCATTGTCTCGTTGGACATGGAAATGGAATCAAGCAATATGATAATGTGGTAGTGATATTTTTTTTGTGTGCCCTTCTTTCTTGCAGCCCTCCCTTCCCCGGACAACATAGCGGTGTCAATTCTGCACAACATATTCATTAAAGGGGATCAAATGAGTTTTGAACTAACAGAAAATGACCTAGAGGCCTCCGAGTTATATCCTGATTACAAGTACACTTCCATTGATAGCTTCCTCGACATTTGCTTGGTGGATCCTCCCAAGCCAAAATTAGCAGCATTTGAATGACTGGTTTCTTTTTGGATAAAATGGAAAACTACTATCCCTTATTACTATTTTATGCTTTCTTGTTTGTATTTGTGAATGTGTTGGCCACTGTCTCAGTGCTTTTCTACTCTAAGCTTTGGTGTTTCGTCCAATAAATAAATAAAAACTCTAAGCTTTGGTGGGTTGATTGATGGGTTATATATATGTTATTTCATGATTTGAAAGTGCTATAGGGTCATTAGATGATGTTGCTTCAGAATTCATATGTTACTATCCACAATGCAAATCGCAATATAAACTAATCTTGCATTTTGCCAACTCAATTAACTAATTCATAGCCAAACCATTAATAGAAAGACACATCATAAAAGCTTTTTTAAACGATGACAATTAAGATGATACATGGTCAATGTATTTTTTTTTATTTAATTTTTTATAAAAAAACTACAAATGGGAGGTAGTTTCATACATAAACAATATTAAGGTGTCATTGAGGTTTGAACCTAAGACCATTGATCTACAAGTTAAGGCCCTGTTTCAGTGGGATAGATGGTAGACCCCATTGGGTATGATGAAGTCTCTAATCAAAGTAAATATTTATAATTTATTTAAAACTCAAGAAATCCAAAAAGTGGTTTAATTACCTTCCTTAAGGAATTGTTTTTTCTCCATAAAAACAATTAAATAATAAAATCTGCTAATTAAAGTAATATGCCAAATTCTTTTTAACATAGAAATGTGTGGTGAAAAATGAACAATTGTAACCTAAATCTTAGTACCTAATTAAAGAAAATATACCAAATAAATTTATATAAATACCTAATCGAATACATTATACTTGGTCAAATTAATGGATGAAATTATGACATGTGGCATTATGCATCCATCCATGACATGTGAGATGCAGGACAAAAATGTGATATTTGGGCCTACTAAGTTTAGTCCTCTGTGTTCTTTTTTAGGTGAGAAAGATTCCTCTAACATGAATTTGGAATTGTACATCCCCCATTGAGAAGTTGAGATCAAAGTCTTGTGGTGTTTGTATTCATTTTTAATCACCTACAACTCTTCCCTTTATTTTTCTATTTAAAATACTCAATTTTTTCAAATAAAACCCGATGACTAGGATCCAAGTAAGCAAGTTACCTAATCTAGCTTAAAATCTTACTTATTCTATTTTTCGGGTTCCAAATACCCATATTTACAAGTTAACGTGTTAGGGGGGGGGGGGGGGGGTGGGGTTGGGGTGGTGGTTAACTAATGACGCACATTGAATTTGGAAAGATCTTCAAATGGTTGTAATGGATGTATAAATTAATTTAGAAACTTATTTGAAATTAAATATTAAATTCAACATTAACGTATGAGTAATCTACATGTGATTAATATTTTTGTTTATTTAATAAATTTTTTTGTTGTTTTCCTTTTATGAATTATACTACTAGTAATCTATTTTATTATAGTTTTATGAATAATAGTGTACTTTCTAATTATGTTGAAAAATATTTTGATAATCTATTTATTGTTTGTTTTATGAAAAATATTTTTTTTCTCTAAATAATGTACCTATTTTTTTCTCTAAATAATGTACCATTTTTTCTCTAAATAGAGTACCTATTATTTGCTTTATGAAAAACAATTTTTTTTAAATGAAACTATTTTCTCTCTCCAAATAATGTACCTTTTTTTTTTCTCTAATAATGTACCTAGTAAAACAATGTACGTATTTTTTTAAATGGACCTATTTTTCCTCTCCAAATAATGTACCTATACACATTTATAGGTATATTTTAAAATAATTTATCTATGGGTAAATAATGTACCTATATTTTCTATAAATTATTGTGTACCTATACACATTTATAGGTATATTGTAAAATAATTTACCAACGGGTAAATAATGTACCTATATTTTCTATAAATTATTGTGTACCTATTTTTAATTTATGAAAAATGTACGGAAATTTCAATTACAAAGTAACTGACTTAGGGGCGGTGTATTCAATTAAGATTTTAAAAGAGTTTAAAAGTTTGGGTGTATTCAATTCAGATTTTAAAAGAGTTTGTAAAAGTTTGGGTGTATTCAAATAATATACCTATATTTTATTTAAATAATATATTTATATTTTTATACGTATATATTTATATTTATATTTTTCATAGGTACGTTATTGGATATGTAATTTACAGAATTTTCTTTTTGGTTTTTAGGGGGCAATATGTGAGAGGGAATGACAACCAAAAGAAATGGGGTGATTGATATACTATCAATAGGGAGTATTAATTACAATTATGGCAGTTAATGAAATGCTTGAAATAAATTATAAATAAAATATGAAGTCTAGTGGCAACGATGTAAAAACATAAGAATACTACAACCTCTTATATCATACTAGTCATTTAAATTTGAAATTGAATTTTACACATATAAATACCTAATCGAATACATTATACTTGGTCAAATTAATGGATGAAATTATGACATGTGGCAATATGCATCATTCCATGACATGTGAGATGCATGACAAAAATGTGATATTTGGGCCTACAAAGTTTAGTCCTCTGTGTTCTTTTTTAGGTAAGAAAGATTCCTCTAACATGAATTTGGAATTGTACATCCCCCATTGAGAAGTTGAGATCAAAGTCCTGTGTTTGTATACGTAAGCTTGAGTTCACCAAACCCAGTTTTGTCTGCTATGTCTCGTGCATCTGGTTTCCATGAACTCAAAGATTCCTTCCAAACCCAAACCCAACCTCTACCTCACAAAACCCTAATAAAATTCAAACATTAAAATATGTCACATTTTGAAATTGGCACTTATCACACACTTTAGTCCTTGACCAAAACACTTATTACTAGTCAACTGCTAGTCATGAACAACCACAATCAAGAATACACACAAAGCATGCCACAATGTACCTGCAACCCTAGAAAAATACTAGTGACAACCTAGACACTTAGAAGGAACCGTCAATCTAGGCATCCCATGTGCTAGCAACAACTATGGTGGAAGTGTGTGAAAATATTATAATCAAGTAAATACCAAACAGCAGATAATGATGACTAGTCAATCACCAAGAACACAAACCCAGAAAAATTACAGATATGCAAACCAGATTTTGTTCACCTAGAAACCCACCATTGGGAAAAACTGGAGGTCATCAATCGACCAGGCAATCCACTAAGTAGAAAAAGATTCTTACAAAGGAATACAAGCAAGCTCAAGCAAAACCTAGATCTATTTAGGAAGATGAGCTATACCTCCTTTGTGCAATCTTCTTCTCCAACTTAGCAAAGCTTGAAGCTCAGTTCTTCATGGCAATGGCAGCTCCTTCTTCAGCTCGTTCATCCCATGGCATTAGCTTGCAAGCTCCAACTCAAACCGAAACCAAAATTTGGATTCAAAGGAGAATGACCAATTTCTTCAAGAAACCATACTCTTGAAGAAATCAATCTTGAATCTGACCTAGATATAAATGAGAGAGTGTTTTAATTAGCTAGATGCAGATTTTCATTTTTCAAATGCAGTTTTCAAAAAGAAACAATTTGGAAAACTCAAAGATGAAAAATATGAAGATGGCTCTTGAGGAAGAAGCAAAAGTTTCCAAAGAAACTTTTCAAAACTTGCCTACAAAAGTGACAGCTCCCAAAAGAATAATTGGTTTCCTTTTACACCAAAATTCCTAGGTTAGAATCGTACAATGACAACTGGGAATTTTGCAGAATAAGACAAAAACATATGGGTAGGATCCAGCTGGAACAGTGAGCTGGAATTCCTACTGAGGCAGAGGTTGACTAGTCATAATCTTCAGAAGTTGGAAAATACAATGTAATGCAATGCAAATTTACCTTTGTCAATTTGCTTGAACCTCCATAGGATAGTTGATAGTTAAGAACACCTAGAGAAGCTATTCTTAATCTAAACTTGAGCTTGATAAAAACAACAAAAATCCTATTGCAAAATTGTCAAGGGAAGCCAAAAGAAATACTCAAAATTCATACATTAACACATTCACTACAAGAAAAATAGCTTTTGACAACATGCCACAAACAACGCGCGTCTTTTTCACGTTGTTGAAGTATACTTTTGACAACATGCACCAAGTGTATGTTGTAGTACACTACTTATAACAACATTCCTTTAATGCGCGCTGTTAAAATGAAATTTAGAGAAAATTTCACAACGCAAACATGCATTTTAAAAGGAAATATACCCAAAATTTATGCGGGATAACTCACTCTCTCTCAAAATGTTAAAACATTTGAAAGTTTTCTAGAACCCCTCTTTTTTGAATAACATTGCACGGCCCCTCTTTCTTTTGCCCATCACTCTCACACTGCTGAACCTAGGGAAAAATCCAATATCCCTACCTCTTTTGCTCCATCCCAGCCATCTCTCTCTCTCTCCCTCTCTCTCTCTCTCCCCCCCTCTCCATGGCAGATCTGGTTGCTGAGCTTGTGTCTTCTCATCCATGACAGAGCTTCTAGGTATTGGTTTTAAGATTTTGCATTCAAGTGTAATTTGGGGCTGAATATGGGTGATATTAGGTATTGTTATTATTTATATTTTATCAATTTAATCTTTTGTGGGCGATTGGGGCATTATTTGTAGGTATTCAATTAATTTTTTATTTATAAATTTCTGCTTTTAATTGAAGACATGTTTAGTTAGTTCAATTATATGTGGATGAACTCTAGGTTTCTTTTTGCTGTTAAGAAATCTTGTTTGCCATTGCAGTCGATGAACACACTTGACACCCATACGACCCTTTTGGCTTCTCTTTGCTATTGCAGTCAGTGATCCAAATATTTTTAATCATGTTTCTTTTTATGGATTAACTGAAGATTGCCTCAAATTTAATCATGTTTCTTTTCTGGTATTGCCTCAAAGTATCTTTTAGATATTGGGTGACAAGAGGATTGGTTTACTTGTTTTCTCGCTATGGATGAAGAATGGGATGGCTGCAATTGGACAGGTTGGTTTACTTTGATTTTAGAATTTTCATATTACTTATGTGTATGTTTGATTCTCTCATGCACTGGTGCTTTCATTGATTTTATACTCAAGTTGTTGTTTAGCTATTGGTTTAAGATGCATTTGTTTGGTTATGTAATTAAGCATCAACTATGATGAGGTATAATTCACTGAGCCTCTTTGATATCCCGGATCTATTATGCCTTGACAATTATGCATTCTTTGCCTTCTTTCTTTTTCTTTTTCTTTTTTTGGTATAATTAATATATATATATATGGGGGCGGATCCGTGGCACCATATTTTTGACACAAGTTTTGACATAATTTTTGGGCCATTAGATTACTCCACTTTTAATGGTTGAGATTAAATCTGACATGACAAATAGTTTTAATGTTGTAAATAAACAATCATTAATTTTATTTTCTCTCTCATAAAAATAAAATAAAATAATTCTCTCTACTCCCTTTTTTTAGGAAACGTAATCTCTTTTCTTGGTAGTATCCTTTTTTATTTGGTACTCTAATCTCTCTTCTTTCTCACGCATACCTCTCTCTCTCTTTCCTGGGACTAGAAAAAATCTCTCTCTCTCTCTCTCTCTCTCTCTCTCTCTCTCTCTCTCCAGTAACTGCAAACCAACCGTATGAATTCCCTACTCCATTTTTATTTTTCTTTAAACAAATATGTTTTGTTTTGTTATTTATGATTATATTGATAGTTTGGTTCTGTTATGCGTTAGCAGTCCGTTACACCCAAGGCCTTCCATGTTCAACATCCATCTCTCTACATAGATGATTTAGAAGATATGCTGGCTGAAGCTATGCTTTCTCTCAACACTATGACAGAGGATGGCAACATTGAGGAAGTAAGCTTTCAACTCTTGATAATATCTAATAGATTATATGAGAGACTTAATATGCTATGCTTCTGGTAGGAAACTCAAAATTTATTGCTTGCTCCATATATTGTGTGACTCTTCCTTGTCGGCTGGCCTTGCCTCAACCCAATTCACACTGCCATATTATCTTTAATCCGTTTTCTATCTACCTATATTGATCTCTCAAGTTCTCAGCTCTTTGATTGAATCGAATACTTGAATTTGAGATGTCAAAATAGGAAGATAATAATATTTTTTTAAAATCCGTATGATAGTCTACTCCATTATATTTAATATAGCTTTGATCAATGAAGTATTTCACTGAATAAATTCTCTGATCAATAAGTATGGTTCGAATGAAAACAGAGGTTAAAGTTTTTAACTTGTCCCTTGTATGATTATTTTTTTCTTCCCAGCTCTGGAGTTTCAGTAGATATCAATGTTTCATACTTGAATTCTGCTTACCCTGGTGAGGAGGTTGAAGTTGAGGCCAAGGATTTATGAGTTGGGAAGGCTGTTGGTGTTGCCAGTGTTGAGTTAATGTAACATCCCGACCCAAAATAAAAGGAAAAGTGAATTAATTAATTTCAAGATTTACGAATTTACAATTTTGCCCTCGGAGTAGGGGTATTTTGGTTATTTTATTTTCGGAAGGAATTAGGGGCAGCGGGTTGTATTTTTACGTAGATCGTACCGAGATGAGTCCGTAGACACGTAGTGGGCTTGAATTGGAGTTGTAACGAGAAAGTTACGATCAAAATACCTTCAGTGGCATAATCGTAATTATTTTGAAGTTTATTTTTAATAAAAACAGAAAATCCCTCATTTCTCTCTCTCTCTCCCCTGCGCACAGAACCCCCCCTTGCTGTCACTATTCACCCGGAGGCTTTTTGGGTCACCACCGGCACATCCGGCCACCATTTTGGGTGGTACCGGTACCAAAAGAACCAGCGCGACGTCGCCTACCCATCCCGACCCTTTTCAGCCGCCACCGTCGCCTGTGCTCGCCGGAATATCGAGAAATGTCGCCGGTTTTACCCAAAACTTCACGGAGCTCGTTCGGGTGATTCCGGCAACCAAATCTTGCGATCCAGGTATGTTTTCTCAACCTCTCGTGGTGTACTAGCTGCTGGTTGAGTTGGATAGGCGAAATTTCTGCGTTATGGTAGTTAATTAAGCGATTGAAAAATCTGCCGGTTTCGACCTCCGTTTTCAGCCACTTCCGTCGACTTTTTGAGGTATGTCCAAGAACAAAAGTGACTCCAAATTAGGTGTTTTACCTATGGTAGGAAGCTTGGCCGGCGATTTGAAGTTTTTCCGATCGCCGGAAATTTCTTTGGACACCCACGCACTACCGGCGCATGGGGTGGCGCTCGGGCCACGTGTTGGCCTGTCATTGTGTCCTAAAATGATCTCCTAGTTCTCACGAGCGTGTAGGTACTTTCTGATTCTAATTCGGATAACGTTTGAACCCCGAACGGATTTTATATATCGTGTGTTATCCGGGTTCAATATGTTAGAACCGTTCGATCGCTTTCAATTTAAGATATGTTGATCTAAGCAATCCTAGGATCGTGTAGGATTTCACGGATCGTGAATCGGAGCCATGGATGTTTCGATTCAATAAGTTAAAGTTTGTGTTTTACGATAACCGTCCGATCGTGCGATCGTGAGCGATCCGACCGTCCGATTTGAAACAAACTTGTCGGACGTATTTCCTAGACCTTGTGGAACCCATAGGAACTTTCTGATTGTAAAATGGAGGTCGTGGGCCCTGCGGGCCCGGTTGACCAAGTTTGGGAAGTTGGACCCTCGGTTGACCTTGAGTCTTCCGAGGTAGTTTCACTCTTCAAGGAGTACTGGAACGACCCTTTTGGACGAGTCTTGACCGTCATTTGATTTATGTGGGTCTGTGAGATTATTTTTATGGTTTTGTGAGGGAAATCTTATGCTTTTGAATTTAATAGTTTATTTAAATTCTATTTATATTTAATAGTTGAATTCTTTATTTTTGTAAAGTAGTTGCAATATATATGGGTTTCGACATTTTGGAGTGTCTTGAGTTTATATATAATATTTGAGGAAATGTTATCTATGTTGATAATGTGTGGGGTACTTGGGTTGTTGATGTGAGATGCTAGAAAGACATGAGTTAGAATGTCAGTTTTAAAGTGCTATAAGCACTACTTTAGGTACCTCACCGGTTATGAGTTTTATGCTTGAGAGTTTGTTGTCTATACTATGTATAGAGGTTTGGAACAAGTGAATTAAGAGGTTTGGAACAAGTGAATTAAGGAAGGAAATATCATTTTAAAATATGGTTATAAGGGTTATGAACTCCACCATCATACGTACCTTCCCTGGTTAATTCACACACGTGCCGTGTTTCGGGCGTGTGGGCTTTCTTGGTCACGGATCCTGGAATTGTGGGATTCCGGAAAATTATGGATATGGTTTGAATATGTTGGCACTCGGATGCCCTTGATCAAGGGTTCGAGGACCCTTAACAGGGTAATCTGCGCGCGTAGGACTGTTTACGGACGTACGGGTCTTGATTCTTTGTCCGTACGTGCTGGCTGAGAGTTAGTCCCCCGGTTGGACGGCTCGTCCCTAGCCACATGTCGTTTGAGGGCTGTTAAATGTGGACTAGTAAGACAATCCCTAGTTGGATTGTCTTCCCCAGTACATGATGTGCAACATCACATGTCCCTCCCCTTGGATACTGATACATGGATATGACGGAACCCGGGCCATCCTTGACGGGATGTTGCGATAGACCCTTGATTGGGTAGTCTACGCGTGTAGGACTATTTACAGACGTACGAGTCTTGATTCTTCGTCTGTACGTGCTGGCTGAGAGTTAGTCCCCCAGTTGGACGGCTCGTCCCTAGCCACATGGTCGTTTTGAGGGCTGTTACATGTGAACTAGTTAAACGATCCCCAGTTGGATTGTTTTCCCCTGGTACGTCATGATGGTGAGAGGTGTGTGTCATTATATGTACATATATATACTCATTTATAGGCACATATGTTACACATTGGTATATGTGTTTTTGATTTCGGGATTGAGATTCGTGAGATTGTCCTTTGTGAGGACCCTGTATATGTATGAAAGTATAAGCCCTGGATTTGGGAAGTGTTGTTTGGCACCATACGCCTTGGATAGGGTATGGTTGCGGGATTGAATTGATATAAAGGGAAGAAATTGATAATGTATTCAATGAACATACGCCTTGGATAGGGTATGGTTGCGGGGTTGAACTGATTTAAAGAAAGTTATTGAGAATGTGTTTATTGTGTTTTGTCGGAATTGGAGTTGTGATAAATCTGAAATGTATTGTTGTTTCTGCTTTAATTAATGGTATATTATCGTAGTTGTGATTGTTGAGATGAGAACTACGTGTGGCTTGATCCCTTGTCCAAGGGTACGTTGGCAGCCTGGGGTCTCACTAGGTGCAGCCGCGGAATATTATTGCGTTTAAAAGGTTTGATCGATTCTGAATGTGTGATCGGATTTTTGATGTGGTTAATGGATTTGAATCCGGTTTAACGATTGTTGGGGGTATTCGTATAGTTGTTTGAGATCATTAATTGTATGGTTTATGTGTAGTGCGACTTAAGAACATTGTTGGTTCTGTTTCGAATTACCTGAAGGCCGAAGGCCTATTATGTGATTGCATGTTGTTAACTTGTGCATGTTGCCAGTTGGTGTTTTAAAATGTGTTTTATGCAAGTTGGAATTTTTGGGGAATGTTCAATTTACAGGGGAGACTCTGTCGAAATTTCGACAGAAAGTCTCGTGCTCTTTTCCCTTAATTTGGAAAAGAGGCTAAATTTTTAGTAAGTGGGCTCGGCATCGGTGTGATGTCGGAATTTCCACAGGATTCGTCTCGAGTTCCGAGGAATTCGGGGCGGGTCCTGTCAGTTAAGGAAGAAGAAGACATGCAAAATTATAGCTTAGGACTGTCATACCAAGTATCTTGCTCTCACTAACAAACTTTGAACAGCTTGGAAGTTGAAATTTTCCTCAGACTTGTATGGAATATTGAGAAGCCGTTTTTACTTAGACTTGTATAGAATATTGAGAAGCCTTTTGGTGTTGTTAGTGTTGAATTTAGGAAGAAAAAAACAGGGGAAACATTGTTGTCAACTGGCGCTTCTCTCTACACTCAATAAAGTGTGAACTTTGAACCAACAATTCAGTGTTCCCATTTACAAATTTTGCTCATGCTTATAGTTCGAAAAGTTTCACATGCAAACAATGCTCAATAGCATCTCTCCTCAGATTGATACCAATTTGAAAAAGTTGCCAAAAACCACAAGATTCAATTGCTTAGAGCATCCGCAATGGGCTCCTTAAACCACCTCCTTAGACAAATTTTAGGGAGGAATTGTAAAAATGCAACTCCAACCATGCTCCCTATCCACCTCCTAAAATAGGGAGTCTTCTAGGTGCTCCTAAATCTGAGGAGAGAGAAAGTACTCCTAGTGGCTCCCTATAATTTAATGCTGCCTTATTTAATAAGTATTTCAAACCTTTATTTAATGCTAACTATTTTTTATTTTATTTTTTAATAGAGATGGACCAATCAAAAAAGAGTTATAGCATTTGTGATTCTCCAAATTAGGGAATATGGTTGGAGTTGAAATTTTTTAGAGAGCTCCTAAAATAGCTTTCTTATATTTTTAGATAAATTTTAGCTAAGAAATAGAGAGTATCATTGCGGATGCTCTTAACTTATAGATCGTAACATGAAACAACTGATTCATGAAATCACGAATGTCAAAAAAACCACAAGACTCAATAGCATTTCTTCTCATTTGACAGTTGCATATCACCATGACTGCCACATTGAGACTTTGTGCTTTCTTCAAATATAGGTGCATAACCTTGATTTTACATGATATTAGATTTGTTTGGCTTTTAGTTGCTTGTAGTCTCTGCATCATTCAACGAGACCTTAGATGTTGACAAAACATAATATGGGATTTGCACAGCACTAATAAAGCAATATTGATTTTGAAATAAGAGATATAAAAGATGCTTACAAGCTCTTCATTTAATTTATCCAAAGCATCATACTTGATTTTTGAACTCAACCTCTGCAAGAGCAAAATGTCACATTAGCAATAGAATTCTCAATCACCAGCAACCAGAAATGGATATTTAAGTATATCATTGAGCATACACAACAAGCTAGCCTCAGAAACAATACTGAAAAATATCAAAATTTACAAGCATACTAGCTGAGAGCCAATAGAAGCTGAAGGAAACTATCAGTCCAATAATTGCAAGCATAAAATTTCTCAGCTTTTGACTAGTTGAGTTTAAAAATGAAACAGAAACTAATTCATGTCCCTTGCAAATATAAAGTTAGCATGAAAATCATCAAAAACCAATCCAAAACAACAGCATAAATAACAAAAATGAAAGTACCCATAATTGAAATCACATCAAAATCATAAAACTTTAACTCACAGGAAGCTAACTTTGCGGGAAACTATGAACAGAACCCAGTTTCAGTTGCTTCACAGCTCTGAAGTCTGAACAGAACCCAGATTATAAAACCTGAAATCTTCACTGTTCAAATGCAGATCTCAATAAAAAGGAATGATTCTCAGCTCTGTAATGAGAGACAAGGCCAGCCGACGTTGATAACTGTTCAAAATGCAGATCTCAATAAAAATGGAAATGGAATAAATATGGTTTGATGGTTCTTTTATTCTAGCATGGCATTAAATAACGTACTGCATAGTTATAAATCGCAGCTAACTTACTTTTTCTTTTGTGATTCTTTAGGTGACAAGAGGATTGGTTAACTTGGTTTTTCCGAATAACCCATTAAATAGTAACTGCAATCTCTCAACCTAAGCATAATAATTTGAAAGTGAATAAGGTTTTTGAGAGTATTCTCTTTACTTTCATACTTAATAGAAGATGTTTCTTAATGTATGTGTAAAATTTCTTTGAAATCATAGTAACTTTGGTTCTTTAATCTTTTCAGGTACTTCAAGTTTCGTAGAAAGTGTTTGACAGTGTAATATTCCACAATTGGACGAAGACTTTGAAATGCAACTAATCAGGTTTTTAGACCATACAAGGATTTTGAAGTGTTATTAGAATTTATCGATAAATGTAACTTGACAATGAATCTATCGATATGTATGGAGATATTTTTTGAATGAAAACTCCTGATTAATGGGTTATCTTATGATTGGGAAGGAAGAGAACTTCATGAATTTTCGGTTTATGCACGAACTGTACTGTTATAAGGTGATTCTGAATTTTTTTTTAAAAAAATATTAATATAACAACGTGCAAAGCTTGTTGTTAAAACAGAAACAACAACACACATATGCACGTTGTCATTAAGGCCTACGACAGCGCGTGTAACATGTTGTCTGCTGCTACTACAACATGCACGTGTTGTGAATAATGGCATTAGCAACGAGCATCCAAATGAACGACAACATGCAAAGCGTGTTTTCAAAAGCTCTGGACCTTTTAACGACATCGGCTTCAATAATGTGCGCTACGTGTTGTCAATATAGTTCAACAACGCACAATGCACGTTGTTAAATGGCTTTTTTCTTGTACTGATTTGAGACAACGTCCAATTACAGTTTGAAAATGATGGCTCTAGTTGCTTGTGCATTTCGGCACAGCTGCTCTCTTTCTCATCTTGACTGTTTGTAAGATCTATGAATAATTATGAATTTGTTTTAGAATCAAGATAAAGATTTTGTTGTTGTTGTTGTTTTTTTGAGAGGAAAGGTGAGGAGAAAACAATGAGAATAATAGAACAAACTAAAATTAAAATCCGTTACATGTGTCATTCCTCCTCCTTGGTTCACATCTTTAATCTAATTTCCAGAGTGATACCGCGTTTATTCTTCTGTCTAATAATTTCTTTTTTTGATGTGGCATCTGATGGGTCAATTTTTTGCTTACATGGATGCCAGAGTGATACCGCGTGAAGCTACAAGACCAAAATGTCACTGATCTTGAACTATGAAGCTACATGACCACTCAAGATATGAGGCTTATAGAGCACTTACTACCGGATGCATATTGTCAAATCATATATAACTAACAAGTATAATGTACATGAATCATATATACCTAATCATATATAACTAACAAGTATAATTTTGTAGTGCCTAATCAAATACGATTATAGAACAACAAAGGGGTTGTACTGGCTTCCTTTTTCCTTCTTCTTTTTTACTTTTTGGTAATAGACCTTAGTGATAGACAAATATATAATGATGAATCAGTACAGCACTATATAGTTGAAATTCATTATGGCTTGCACATTATTTCCTGCATTATAATGACCTACCAATTTTGTACGAGTGAAAGGTGACCACCAAAGCCTGGTCATATAGCCACTAACTTTGGGTGCAATGACTTGACTAATAGGATGTGCCAAATCAACGAATAATTTTTCCTTGGCCTGCAATGTCAATTTTCCAAGACTAAAAACCACCACCAAAAAACAATGAACTAACCTAAGGCTCTAACGTTCTTTAAGTGATTATTGGAATAGAGCAGTTGAGTTAGTTTTGCTAGTTTTATTTCATTAAGACTTTGAATCTTGAATGACTATTTTCTTGACTCTAGGGAATGAATATTTTGTTTTATACAAGAGATATTGGGGAGCGGGGAATCGAACCTAAAATCTCAAATGCAATAGTAACTATTCTTAACCACTTGACAATAAATATGACTAAATCAATATTCTAGATTATGTAAATGATTATGCATTCATGATTTACCTTGATTAGCTGATTTCCATAGTGCTGCTTCAAAAATCTCGACAATTGTATTAGTGACCAAACAATCTATATCCTAACTCAGAAAAGTGTGAATGAAAATAAAAAATCGTAATTGGTCTAGTGCCCTTGAAAGTCAAAGTGAGTCACATTGATTTTTGCGTCTTACTTTACCCCAGTCATTAAGTTTGTAAAAAACCCCCATTAAAAAGGATGACCTGGTGTTATGAAATAATTGCAAGTTCATAATTCGCACAAGTAATATAGAAATAAGTAGATTATCGTTCCCACAGAGACTGTGTTCTCCTATTAATTATCATTTATGAATAATTATTGAATCTATTTGTATGATTGATTAAGAAAACGATCAATGCAAAGGACCCACTAGTGTAGTGGTTTAGAACAAATGCTCCCCCCAAGAAAGGTCCTAGGTTCGAGTTCTAGTATCCGTGTTATGTGTGTGAGTTTAGTATGTTATTGCCCCACTTAATAGGAAAGGTCCTCCCAAAAAAAAAAAAATTTGATCAATTATTAAATTCAAACAATTATTAAAAAATAACAATTTAAGCATCCGAATTATCAAACCAATTGAATATTGGCCAGATATTCAAAGCATTAAAAACAATAACAAATACTCAAAATGGAATAGAAATAAAAAAATAATAATATAAACTATAACACATATCCCCTAAGAGCGTTGATGAGTCATAAAAGGAACCCACTGTTTTGCTACAAAGCGCCATATATGCTTAAAAAATATTAATTTACAATAAATAATAAACAATTTCCCTCTTTCTATCCTCGTTACCTACCTCCCTCTCACCCTCTCACCCACCCCACACAAACACACCCCCCCCCCCCCCCCCCCCCCCCCCCCCCCCACAAAAACCCCTCCTCTCCTCCTCTCCTCACCACTCTTAGCCTGATTCCTAATCCATTAATTTTACATTTCACATTTTAAAATCTTATTTTACTTGAAAATATATATATTTTTTTCACACATGACATACATTTCAGTGAACTTTGGGTTCCATGCATACCATGTCAATGTTTTCAACGGATATTGTGATTGGCAAACAATTCATACCATGTCAGTACAACCTCATCTTCCACAGTTTTGGTTGGTTCAGTCCAACCATTCTCAATAGAGTACCACAATCGATCACCAAGGGGCGAAAGGAAAGCTCTCATCTTAGCTTTCCAGGCAGCATAATTGCTACCATCAAAGCAGTGTGGGTGAGTTACAGAACCGGCAACCCGATCCATACCAAAGTGATCTAGCCTAAGATCTCAATAAGTATATCTAGTGACTCGCTTTCACACCAACTGAAATTGCGTGGCTAGACCCAATAGTGTAAGATCCCACATCGACCAACGGAGAGGGGGTTGATGTGCCTTATATGTACATGCCCGCATCCATCTAGCATGAGGTCTTTTGGCAGTTCAATGGCTTCGCAGTCATGGGAACTCCGAAGTTAAGCGAGTTGGGGCTAAAGCAATCCCAGGATGGGTGACCCACTGGGAAGTTGCTCGTGAGCTCCCAGAAATAAAACCGTGAGGGCAGAGAGGGGGGCCCAAAGCGGACAATATCGTGCTACGGCGAAGCCAATCCTGGGATGTGACAATTTGGTATCAGAGTTACTATGCCGTGTGGTGCGAGTGTGCCGATGATGACGTTGAGTCCCTAAGAGGGGTGGATTGTAAGATCCCACATTGACCAACGGAGAGGGGGTTGATGTGTCTTATATGTACATGCCCACATCCATCTAGCGCGAGGCCTTTTGAGAGCTCACTGGCTTCACAGTCATGGGAACTCCGAAGTTAAGCGAGTTGGGGCTAAAGCAATCCCAGGATGGGTGACCCACTGGGAAGTTGCTCGTGAGCTCCCAGAAACAAAACCGTGAGGGCAGAGAGGGGGGCCCAAAGCGGACAATATCGTGCTACGGCGGAGCCAGTCCTGGGATGTGACAATTTAGTATCAGAGCCACTATGCCGTGTGGTGCGAGTGTGCCGATGAGAATGTTGAGTCCCTAAGAGGGGTGGATTGTAAGATCCCACATTGACCAACGGAGAGGGGGTTGATGTGCCTTATATGTACATGCCCGCATCCATCTAGCATGAGGCATTTTGAGAGCTCACTAGCTTCGCAGTCATGGGAACTCCGAAGTTAAGCGAGTTGGGGCTAAAGCAATCCCAGGATGGGTGACCCACTGGGAAGTTGCTCGTGAGCTCCCAGAAACAAAACCGTGAGGGTAGAGAGGGGGGCCCAAAGCGGACAATATCGTGCTACGGCGGAGCCAGTCCTGGGATGTGACAATTTGGTATCAGAGCCACTATGCCGTGTGGTGCGAGTGTGCTGATGAGGACGTTGAGCCCCTAAGAGGGGTGGATTGTAAGATCCCACATTGACCAACGGAGAGGGGGTTGATGTGCCTTATATATGTACATGCCCGCATCCATCTAGGACGAGGCCTTTTGAGAGCTCACTGGCTTCGCAGTCATGGGAACTCCGAAGTTAAGCGAGTTGGGGCTAAAGCAATCCCAGGATGGGTGACCCACTGGGAAGTTGCTCGTGAGCTCCCAGAAACAAAACCGTGAGGGCAGAGAGGGGGGCCCAAAACGGACAATATCGTGCTACGGCGGAGCCGGTCCCGGGATGTGACAAATAGCCTAGAGGGGGAGAATAGGCTTTTATCAGATTTTAAATTCAATTTTAATATTACCAAATTAAAAATTAAATCAATTAAATCCAGTTCTAAAAACAATCAAATAAACAAGTAATAAAGTACATAGCGAATTTTAACGGGGAAAAACCCCAAGACGAGATTATAAAACCACAGGAATTTTGCCAGGCAGAAAACAATCCCTAAGAATAACAAGAAGTACATAAAAGACTCGACTCGACTCAACTTACTTGGCTCTTCTATAAGGCAACCAAACCTCACACCTCTTGCTACTTCCCCAATCTCGTGAATTGATTTCCGTTCGTCTTCTCAATCACCTTGAGGTACAAACCCACCAAGACTTGTCTTCTTCACTCAACATGCAAAGCACCTATCATCTGGATGAATATGCTGCTAAAATTGCATGCCATTCTAAGCATTTTAAGGTACTCTGCTCATCAATTCAAGTTGAGTGATGTGTAAATAAAATGTCTAGCCACCTATGAATGCATGCATGGTCAATAAGTCAAACTTACCTTTCCTAATCATGAGTTGAGACAACCTTGTGCTTTAGAGCTTCAAAACCTCTGTTCCTCTTCATCACTTCCAATCAAATCTTCATCACTTGAACCTTAAGATTACATAACATGGCTTTTGGGCTAGGAACATGCCAACACATAAATCTTGCCTTAACATAGATTATCGTTCCCATATAGACCGTATTGTCCTATTAACTACCAATTATGATTAATCAGTGAATCTATTCGGATGATTGATTAAGAAGTTTGATCAATGCAAAGGACCCACTAGTGTAGTGGTTTGGAGTAAATACTCCCCCCAGGAAAGGTCCTTTTGGTTTGAGTCCTAGTATCTATGTTGTGTGCGTAAGTTTAGTATGTTATTGCCCTTCTCAATATAAAAGGTCCTCCAAAAAAAAAATTGTTTGATCAATGTTGAGGCCCAAAAATCCAAGGGCTAGGCCCAAGCTTATTCCTGGCCCGGCACACATAAATAATCACAAAAGAAGTCCAATCGGAGCATAATAGAAATTGTAGGACTCACCTACACGAGCCGTGGGTCACACATCACGCCAAGCGAGCATGCCAAAACGCAACGGCTATATCAGTTCTCGCTCATGAACCCATCCGATGCTATTTAATTCGAGCTCGGCTTATTATAGCACAATTAAACTCAAGCACAAGCACAAGCAGAACGAATAAACATGCGATGCCATCGTGCCACGCTACAAGCTCAAGTGGGCCCAAGCCACATAATCACCCGGGGCTTGCTGAGAAGGGTGTGGCATGGATGGGTACTGGCACTCACAGGGCCCATTGAGGGACTGAGGAATGAAAGTTTTAGGCCACTTGGTGGCATTAAAACTCAGGCCCATTCCTCAGGCCCAAATACATGGGTTTGCATGAGAAAGAAAAGAATGGGGTCCAATGCCTTAGGAGAACCTCCCATAGGCTGCTGTAGCATTTAGGAAAATCCATGATAGTTAGAATGCCCAAAAACGAATAAGCCACTTCCAGCAGCTGGACGAAAGCGTGCGGGCCACTGGAAAGGAGAACACCAATAACCTCAAAGCTATACACGAAGCCCAGCCCAGCGTCTCCTAAAAAAATTCAGTATCGAGCTCCACCCATATCAGAGCTCCCATGTGAGCAACAAGGAACCATAGCAAGAACCAAAGGAAACCCACGTATGTAAGAGAAATACCCAGTGGACAAACAACTTCCTCTGTTCTCTTTTTTTCCTCTGCAAGCTCTAATTTGAAAACCAAGGGAGAAAGAAGGTGGCGCCTCACCCCCATGGAGAGGTTCAGTTGCATAAAGCCTTGGAACCACAAGAAGCCATGGATTCAGGCGCTCTGGTCAATAATTTTGCACAAGAAAGGGAGTAATTGGAGAAAGGGAAAGGAAAAGTGGGAATGGATGATCGACGAAATTAGGGTTCCAAACGCCTATAAAACAGAGCTTCCTCTACCCAGCAACACACACCATTCCAGAGCAAGACCAAGCTTTGTCAAGCAAACTGGAATTACCCCCATCCTTTATTCCCATCGTTTCTCTCTTTTTCTAAGATAGAAGCCCTCCTCCCACACTAAAACCTGCCTCTCTGAAAGAAATTCATGCTTTGATCTCTCTCTCTCTCTCTCTCAAATTGCTAAACCTGTGAAAGCTCAGCTCCCATGCCACAAGCTTCTCACGCTAAGTCATTAACGAATTTCATACGTTCTTCTGGGTGTTGGTGAAAAAACCCAAACGTGTTTTTCTAAGGCTTCAGCAAGTCTTTTAAAAATTCTTTTGGGAGTTTGGTTCTTGAACTCAGGCATCAGGAGGTTTTTTGTTCGCTTTCTTCTCACAGCAGCCCAAGCCCATTCGTCAGGCTGCTGGAACAAAAAGACCCCCACATAAATTGGAGACTCTACTGGGGACCAGACTGCTATTTCCACTAATGCCTCCGAAGAAGAAAACTAGAAGCAATACCATGGCTTCCCAAGATGGACCCGACCATGGTGATTCTGAATCACGACAGAATGCCTCTTCTAGGGAGCAAGAACGTGCAAGTGAGGGAGCTTTCACCCTCACAGACCTCATTACGGCCATCCAGGTTATGGGGGAAACCCAAAGGGAGATAATGGACACCATCAAGGAACTGAAGGGCTTTGTCTCTAAGCCAACCGAAGAAAACAATGGACACCCACAGGAGGAGTCTGCTGCCGTTGCTGGAAAGGGATCTAAGCAGAAGGGACCGTCTTTTGTTACGCAGGAGGATGTCGTTGCCATGCTGGAAAGAGAGCTTAATCGAAGTCAAGAAGATTGGAAGTACGTCCCTCAGCCACCATATCCCTCGAGCTTACTCCAGTAGCCATACCCTAAAGGCTACGAGGCACCAAGATTTGTTCTTTTTGATGGGAGAAAAGGAAGTCCAAAGGAGCATGTCAATGGCTTCATTGATGCTCTAGGACCACATGCTGGCGATTATAATCTTCGGCTCCGAGAATTTTCAAAAAGCCTTACCGATCGTGCTTACACGTGATACACCACTTTGGCGCCAGGTTCCGTTCGCTCGTGGGAAGACTTGGCAAGTAGGTTCTGCAAGAAATATTTCCAGCACGAAGAAAGAGTTAGAACCACTCAACTCAACAACACTCGCCAAAAACATGGGGAGGATCCCGTGGACTTTATGCGCAGGTTCTGGGACCTGGCCTTGGACTGTTATGATGAGAAGGACGAGGAGGCGCTGGTCGAAATTTGCATCAGCAATATCGTGGCAGATTATAGAGTTTATTTGGAGAATATTGGCATCAGTCAAATTTTCTCGGCTGCCGGAAGCAGTAAGGAAGACAAGCATGTCTGTCAAACCAGCTGGGCAAAGGAACTGGAGAAGTGAGAAGAAGGAGACGCATCAGACATTGGTCGTGGATGATAAATCATCGGGTGACTACAACTCTCGCAAGCGGAAGGATAGGGAAACATATCCACCATTACCTTGCAAAGACGAAGAATTCCATGCCATCCTCGACACAATGATTGCTAATGGTGCAATCAAGCCTCTCAGACCTTACAAAATTCCCACCCGAGAGGAGAAAAATGATCCTAGGTACTACCGCTACCATCAGTTCGTGGGACATCCAACCACTGCCTGCCAAACCCTAAGAAGGATCTTGCATGCTAAAATACATGAGGGGGTTCTTGAGCTTCCTTCTAGGAAGCAGGCCATCGATGAAGATCCCTTGCCAAAACGAAGGTGAAAAGAGATAGCTGCTGTTATCACATGTTCCGGCGACTTGCTCGACGACGATGAGTTGTGCCACCCATGGAGAAATGATCCGAAGCCACCCGAGGCTGTTTGGGAGCCTTTCGGGAATATGGAGAAAGCTTATTGGTGCATGTATTCGAAGCCTTCAAGCTATAATACCCCATGGCCTCTTGCCGATGGATGGGATGACAGCACAGGCGAGGTGTTCTCAATGGATGTGCCGGAAGAACGCCACTTGGGGGCTTCGATTGTGCAACAGGAAACAGCTGCTGTAACCTTTCACAATCTTACAGGGGCCAAAACAAGCGTAATGGAGCATTATCTAGGTCTAAAGCACGGACCCACGGCCTCACAAGTCCTCCAAAGGAATCCAAAATTTAAGTCACTCTTTGACCAACTCGGTTTTGGGCCTCAAGCGAGAGAAGCAGCTGTCGTAGCTCTAATGAACATCTCTGCGGGATCTGATCCTCATTGCTTCACCGCTCAACCTCAAAGGTCGTTCTTGGAAAATGACAATGCTATTGTCTTCACAGACGAAGACATGGAAGTCCCATATCCGGATCATCGAAGACCACTTTACTTGGAAGGACAAATCAACGATGTGTTTATAAGGAGAGCTTTGGTAGATACGGGTTCCTCTGTCAACATATTGCCCCTGTCCGTGCTTACGGCAGCTGGTATTCCATTATCCAAAATCGTGCAATCCCAAACAAGCATCAGCGGGTTCGGAAATAAGAGTGAGGTCACATTCGGGTACATGCAAGTAAACCTAAAGGTGGGGCCAATCAGATCACTTACCAAGTTTTATGTGGTGGATGTCGATGTGGCTTACCATGCTTTACTTGGAAGGCTATGGCTCAACAAACATAAGCTCGTAGTCTCCACTTACCATCAATGCGTGAAGGGAAGGATTGGGCTGAGACCGCTCCGCATACCAGGGAATCAAACACCGTTCAACAAAAATGAAGCTCACTATTCCGAGGCAGAATTTTACACAGAATGCATAGGTGCTGGAAGCGGCCCATCTAAGGATTTCGGAACCTACCTACCATCATGGACTGAAATTCGTGATTCGAGAGAGAAAGAGACACTCAGAAGTCAACAACCATGCCTATGATCGTCCTCAATGCTCGAAAGTGATGTTGCCAGATGGGCGTACTGTGTATCGCTTATGACGGGATTGGGGGCTTAACCATGTTCTATGGGAAAGCCCCGAGTATGGAGAAGAAGTGATGCAGACAAACTGCCATAAGGACAAGGTACCCACGCCTTGTGCCTTTCAGGAACCTATGACAGCACCTACCTAGGCATATGCAGGATGGTTCGACAGCGGTAACCGAGCAGCTGGAAACCATTAATTTGAGCGACGATCCCTCTGTCCAGAGGCCCATCTCCATTAGTGTTCGCTTAACAAGAGAGGGAAAAGAAGCTTTGGCTTTGTTATTAAAAGAATTCCGAGATGTGTTCGCCTGGAGCTACGAGGAAATGCCCGGCCTGGATCCAAACTTAGTCAGCCACACTCTGAACATCGAGCTTGGCACGAAGCCTGTCGTACAGCCAAGAAGGAATTTTCATCCTGAAATCGAAATGCAAATCAAGGTAGAAATCGAAAAGCTGCTGGCCGCTGGGTTCATCAAACCGATCAAGCATCCAACATGGCTAGCAAATATTGTTCCCGTAAAAAAGAGGACTGGTGTGATCAGGGTGTGCACGGACTACCGAGATCTCAACCGAGCCTGCCCAAAGGATGAATTCCCACTGCCCAACATGGATATCTTAATTGACTCAACCTCAGGGCAAGGCTTGCTGTCATTCATGGACGGATTTAGTGGCTATAACCAAATAAAGATGTCCCCTCGAGATGCCGAGAAGACAGCCTTTCGAACACCATATGGGAATTTCTACTACACAGTCATGCCATTTGGTCTTAAAAATGCCGGAGCCACTTACCAAAGGGCTATGACAACTGTGTTCCACGACATGATGGGGAAAGAGGTGGAAGATTATGTGGATGATCTCGTGGTGAAGTCAAAAACCAGAGAGGGTCATCGGGAAGTTCTGAGGAAGGTGATGGAAAGGTGTCGGCTCTATGGATTGAAGATGAATCCGAAGAAGTGTGCATTTGGGGTTTCATCCGGAAATTCTTGGGGTTCCAGGTGCACCAGCGTGGCATAGACGTGGATCCTGAAAAGACTAGAGCTATAAACTCTCTCGCATCGCCTAAGAGCCCAAAGGAATTAAAGAGTTTCATGGGGAGGCTGTCATACATTCGACGCTTCATCCCAGGCCTTGCTGCCACAATGAGTACTTTTACTCCTTTGCTCAAGAAAGGCAAGCCGTATGTATGGAGCAGGGAGTGCCAGGAAGCCTACTCGAAGGTACAACAAATAATCACCAGGCTACCTACAATGAGAGCACCTATCCCGGGACTTCCACTCAAACTTTATTTGGCTGCCACAAGTACAGCGATTGGGGCTCTGCTAGCCCATGATGATCACAAAGGAGAGGAGAGTCCCATTTATTATGTGAGTAGACAATTGAGAGGTGCTGAAGCAAGGTACCCAAAAATCGAGCTCTTGTGCCTTGCTCTTGTCTATGCTGCGCAACGCCTGCGACATTACTTCCTTGCTCACAAGCTGCAGCTCGTGGTAAAATCTGACCCCGTAAGATACTTGCTTACAAGGCCGGTGCTATCGGGACGTCTTTCACGTTGGTTGCTACAACTGTCCGAATTTGATATCACGTGCATGACTCCTAAGGACATCAAAGGGCAGGCTGTGATTGACATGCTGGCTCTATTTCCTGAAGTAGAAGAATCAACCCTTTCCGAGGAGGTTCTGGGGGAACTGCCGGAAGTAGTTGCTGTTGTTACAGAGGAGGAACCATGGACCCTCTACTTTGACGGGTCTTCTACGTCAAAAGGTGGAGGAGCAGGTGTGGTGCTCATTAATCCTGAGGGACAAGCTACAACCCTCTCATTTAAGCTAAATTTCCCATGCACAAACAACACGGCGGAATATGAAGCTTTTATTATGGGGATGTCTACAGCAAGAGAGATGGGTGTAGAGAGAATCAAGATCATTGGGGACTCAAACCTGGTGCTGAGTCAGTTACAAGGAAATTTTGCTGTGAAGGAGGCAACGTTGGCACCATATCGTACAACGGCCAAAAAAATCATTAATTCTTTCAAGCAAGTCGTGATGGAGCACATTCCCGGAGTTACCAATAGATATGATGATGCCCTGGCTACATTGGGATCGAAGCTCTCATTTGTTGAAGAACAGCCCAACATCACTGTGATAAAAAAGGATGTGCCTGTAGTCGAAGCAATGTTCCAAGAGGAGCTGCCGGAAGCAGGAAATGATTGGAGGAAAGCTGTGAAGGAGAAGATGGGCAAGGGAAGTGACATCAAAGAATTAAAAGATTACACGATCATCTTTGGAGAGCTCTACAGGCGCCTTCCAGGGGGTATTTTGACTCGGTGTATAGGAATAATAGAAGCGCAAAGAAGGTTGCAAGAGGTTAATGACGCCACCTGCAGCTTGGAGCCAGTGATCAGTTTGTATCGGCGTCTGCAACGCAAGGGCTACTACTGGCCAGAAATGAAGAAGCAAGCGGCTGAAGTCCAATCTAATTGCCCCATGTGTTCTACAATACTCTCCACCGAAGAATCTTTCACCATTTCATTCGCAGAAGATTGGAGAGCTCCTTGCCTAGCATTTTTTGTCGAAAGGACTTTACCAACCAATCCCAAGCTTGCCTACAAGCTCAAGAAGACGGTAAAGAGGTATTTTGTAGACGGGTCGACACTTTACCGTAAGGGATTTAATGGCGAACCATTAAGGTGTTTGGGAGAATTAGAGGCGCGTCAGGTCATGCAAGAGATACATGCTAGAGAGTGTGGAGAGCACCAGGGAATGAAGAGGCTTCATCGGCAGCTGCTGAGTGTTGGGTATTATTGGCCTACCATGAAGAAAGATGCACACGACTTCGTTAAAAGATGCCACACATGCCAAATTCATGCCAATCTGAGTCACAAGCCTCCCACATTGCTACAGGACATGCGCACTCCTTGGCCTTTTCATACTTGGGGCCTTGACTTAATTGGGACGATCCATCCTCCTTCCAACGGTTATATATCACTACTACAAAAAGAGGAAAAGACGACCAGAAAAAGACGACGGCAGAACATAAAACCGTCGTTGTATTTAAAACGACGACGGTATTAAAAAAAACCGTAATGGATAAGTGAATTACTGTTGAATATTTTTAAAAGACGACGCATACAAATAAAAAAGCATCGTTTTTTTAAAAAGGTTTCTTCAGAGTAAAAGTCTGACTAAAAAACGACGACAGCAGGTATGAATCCACCGATGTAGAAAATAAAGACGACAGTTCACCAAAAAACCTGCCGTGTGAACTCCTAACTAAACACGACCAACTGTTCTTAATCCGCATCGTATAATATAATGGAATCCACGTCTGTATACTACGACAGTGCCTTCTCAATAAACCGCCGTCTTAATTTTTATTTCTTTTTAAGATTTAATTATTTTTTAATTTTGATTCCAAGAGGTATGATATCTTACCTTTAAGATCTTTGGATCTTGATCATAATCGAACCACCAAAGTGAGAAAGACAATATTTTAAATACACAAAATCCAAAAAGAAACCAGAACTGAACTGACTATTGCAAACTTTGAGAAAGACAATGTTTTGAAAGTTAATGATGTGTGTGTTTTGGTGTCTTTGAGATACACCAAAACGCATACATCATTAACATCCAAATTATTGTCTTTGAGATGTGAGAGAGTGATGATGTATGTGTGTATGTGAGAGAGGAAGACGAGCCTCCAGAGAGACCAGAAGAACTTGGAATCCTAAATGAAAACTGAAACTGAAAGAAAGAGTCAAATTTATACAATAAATCTTTTAAACTTACGGCGGTGCTTATATACATACCGCCGTACCCACGTCGGTTATTCTTTAATGGAATCCACATCGTTATTCTTTAATGGAATCCACGTCGTATAATGTAATGTAATACACGTCGGTATATTAAAAAAAACGACGTGTTAAATAATATACCATGACGCGAGAGATTAATTTATCGACTTATTATTTTGGAGTATACTACGACGGTACCTACAACACTACTGTCGTGTTTATTTACCACGTCCTAAGTTCAAATTACCGTCGTATTTTTTCAATTTATACGTCTGTCTTCTCTGTAAACCACCGTCTTATTTTTATAGCTTTTTAAAATTAATTAATTTTTCTTTTATTTTGGTAATATCTTTCTTAACACAAAACAAAATTTAATTCTCAATCCTCAACAACATTTTCATCTTAAAAGGCAAATCTCTTCGTGTTAAATATTGATCAATATTTACACAATATATGTACACTAATTTGGCAAATACATCGTGGTTTCTTTTCTGCCTTCACCCTCAGCTTGTTCAACTGTTTCTTCCTCTCATATGCAAGCTGGGCCCTCTCCTTCCTCTTGTTCTCAAGCTCCTGCACCCACAGATGAATATCTAATAATTTCATAAAATCAAAATCAACAAAGTATGAAAAGCTCACTCCTCGATTCCTGGTTACATTGTAGTTCCCTTTTCCACAGTGATCAACTTCAAAACTCCTGTGTAGCAAGGTGGAACTAGCCTTAGAACCTGTTGTGGGTTGTGCCTTTGGGGTGGGGAGAGTGGGGGCTGGGAAGAAGCTGGGAAGAAGCTGGGAGTGGGCTTGAGGTTCAGAATGAAAAGACTTTTCTCTGATTTGGGAGGAATCCACTACAGCCACCACCTGAGTCCGTCTCTGCGAGTGTTTAGGGCAAGTGCGGCTGCCTTCAAACGGGCAAGTGCGGCTGCAAACCCATGTAGGTTCTAAGGCTAGTTCCACCCTTGCTACACAGGAGGATGTAGCAAACCCATGCTTTCAGAAAACCCTAATTGAAAACTGAGAGTTAAAAAACGAGTGGAAAAATCATATTTAAACAAATTATCGTAAATATCCACGTCGGTTCTAATATACATAGTGACGTCATAGTTGAATAATCAACGTCAGTTTAAATAAATAAAGCGCCGTCATAACTGCATCGGAAATCCAAAAGTCATTTGGCGCGTATTAAAAAGAGAACGACGTCGTTTTCAGAACCATAAATAACCACGTCGGTTTATTAAAATACACGGTCGTTGAATTTCTAAGTACAACGTCAGTTTAGATAAACAAAGAGCCATCATAACTGCATCGGAAATCCAAAAGTCATTTGGCGCGTATTAGAAAGAGAACGACGTCATTTTCAGAACCCCAAAGTAACCACGTCGGTTATTAAAATACACAGTTGTTGAATTTAGAAGTACAACGTCAGTTTAGATAAAAAAAGGGCCGTCATAACCACATCGGAATTCCAAAAGTCGCTCGGCAGTTGTGATAACCACGTCAGTTATTAATTATTTACCGTCGTTATAACTAACTAATACGGCGGTTTGTAATAACAACGTCGTTGTATTGAACTCTGGGAATATATATAAACTTTTGGTCACCTGACCTAATATTTTACGGTTTTCTCTCACCGATAAAGTATTGTAGTTTCCCTCTCATTTTCCAAAAGCAGCATCATCGTCTGAATCTTCGTCTTCATCTCCAAATCACCATTTTCGTCTTCGTCTTCGTCGGAAGGAAACTTTCTTTGCACGCCAAAGGTTTTTTCTCACTCTCTTCCCTTTTTTTACATTTCATTTGAATGCCGTAGTTGTCTGGAAACAAGATTCTGTCAAATTGAAGAAATCTTTCACTGGTTTTGATTAAATACATAAGTAGATACTCTCACGACGCCAAAAGACGACAGTTCTATCTTTTTCTCGATGATAGAATGGACACACCACGACGACCGTTAAATTCTAGCAAACTGCACGACGGTGGTTAAAAATCGTCATGGTGTGACAATTAATACGTCGGAAACAAGATAAAACCGTCGTCTTTAGGTAGAAGAACAATCGTTTTGTAAATTTTAAACCACGTCGGTTCTTATTAGTCACCGACGTAGTGTATACACATTTACGTCATGAAATATATAAAACCGTCGTCTTATTTCCATTCATGGTCTAAGAGACTGTTTAATAGGACGTCGCTTTTTTAGTGTTACCGTCGTTGTTTGATATTATTACATCGTTTATTTTTAATAACCGACGTTGTTTGCCTTGCAGATTAATTAAAAATGGTTTCGAAATCTCAAAACAAGGAAGCTGAAGCGTCAGAGGCCAAATCAGGTTCAAAGGCACAAGGGGATGAAGCCAAATCAGTTTCAAAGGCTCAAGTGGAAGGAGAAAAATCAACTCAAAGCAAACCCTCGAAGAGGATGAGATTTTCCTCAACCTCTGAGAAAGACTCGAGCACAGCCACATTTGTTGAGAAGCCAAAATCTGGCCGTGGTATCAACACAATGATCCGTGTTGTGAAGAGGAAAATTGAGAAGGTTAAGCCTGTGGTTGAGTTCAATAAAAATGGCAAACCACATGGCAAGGCTGCTGTTGAGATGCAGTCTTACATTGGTGTTTTGGCACGCACCAGAGTCCCTCTTGTGGACAAGAAATGGACTCAAATACCCAAGGACGTGAGGGAGCAGATTTGGGAAGCTGTTCAAATGTCCTATGTTATTGGGGATAGGTACAAGAACATGGTCTTGTCATCTGCCGTCAAAACATGGTCCTTCCATTCGCACATGACAACCATTCGCACATGACAGGGAGAGGTTAAGAGAAACCCCTGCTCTTTATAAGTTCATAGAGCAATCGAAATGGGATGCCTTCATAGCTTCAAGGTTAACCCCAGATTTTGAGGCTAAGCATGCTGAGCAGAAAGAGAGGAGGGAGAAATTGGAGTACAACCATAGGTTGTTTAGAAAAGGGTATGTTGGTTTGGAGGACCAATTGGTAGAAACCATGCCCGATGTTGAAGAAATCGATCGAGCTGTTCTATGGAAGAAGGCAAGAGAAGATAAAACAGGAAACATCCCTGATCCAAAGGTTGCAGAGAAGGCAAAACTAATCGTAAGTCTCACTAACTCTGTTCTAAATTTGAAAAACAGAGTGTTTTATTTTGGTATAGACGTCGTTTATCTTCAAATAAGCGACGTTATAAAATGAACATCACGACGGGCTTAATTTACCGACGTTTAAAAATGAATAGGACGTCGGTTTTTGAATAAAGTAGATGTATAGATAGAATTAATAAGACGGATTAAATTCCTCTATGAACTGCATTTTTGTTTTAAGTTTACTCACGCACACACTCTCCCTCTCTCTGTCTATTTCACTGAAATTTGTGGTGCACAATTTCTGGAAAATAATGCATATTTCAATCGAGTTTTTTCACTTCTTCATTAAAATGTACAACGGTTTTATGTTATCTAGACGTTAGAATGCTTATACAACAACGGTAATTTTGTGCAGCCGTATGAAATTGGACATCTACGTCTGTTTGTTCAATAGTCCGTCGTCTTACTTTGAATACTGCGCCTGTTTGTTCAATAATGTATATACCGACGTTGTAAATTATAAACAACGACGGTAGTTAAATACAGACGTTTTAAATTAATACTACGTCAGGAATTTGAGAAAACCGTCGTTGTTTATACTTTACAACGTCGGTATATTTATCTGTTTTACACTCTGCTCAGTTTCTAACAATCTCTCTTTCTCTCTTTTAGGATGATTTGCAAAAGCAAGTCTCCGAAGGCACTCTGACTGTCTCCGGGACCACTGATGTCTTGACTCTTGCTTTGGGAACCCCCGAGCATGGTGGGAGAGTCAGAGGAGCTAGTGCTGGCGTTACCCCAACTCAGTTCTTCAATTTGCCGAAACAGCAGAGAGTGAAATTTGGTGACAAATTGAAGGAAAGTGTGAGGGAGGCAGTCAGAGAAGAGACCGTGAGGATTGAGGCGAAGTCAAGGGAAACTATAATGGAAGCAGTCAGAGCAGAGAGGGAGGCTATGTTGGCATATTTCCGTCAACTAGTTCCTAATTTTGATCCCAGCCTGATGCTCAAAACCCCAATTTCTCCAATTACTCCAATTACTTTACCCCATCAAGATCAAAGCCCAAAAAATCCAATGTCTGATAAGGCAAGTTGCTCTGGGGCCACTGGTATCAGACCCCTAGCTTTGGGATTAGAAGATCCAAAGCCTGAAGCTGATACTGCTGGAAAACAGCAAGAGGACACGGTAAAATTTCTGCTATTTTCTATTTCTGCCTTTTAAATTTAAATAGACGTCGCTCCTTTTAATATCCAACGTTAAAATTTTAAATAACGACGGTATATACGTCTGTTTCTTACAGGACGCGTCGTTGTTAGTTAAATACCACGATGCTTTTTCTTGTTTTGCAAATTATTAGACATTAAAAAAAACGACTGTGTTTTCTGCCGTCGTCTAACTCTTTTATAAACCGTCATCTATTTCATGATTTCATTAACTGTATTTATATTAGACGACCTTTCTATAGTATAGCGACGTTATAAATTCAACACAACGATGGTTAAGTATTTACCGACGTGTATAACCTTTCCTCCGTCAGTATTTACTAGAAACCGTCGTTTATATTATATACCACGTCTGTTTTTTGGGTTTAGTTTGAGTCGTTTATTTTAGTTCACACACAAACTAACTTATATTTCTTTATTTATTTCTTGTAACAGGATCTCTCAAAGCTAGACATGCCACCTCCTCTCTTAGCCTTATGCCAACACGTCCAGACCAAGTTGTTGCCTACAAAGGAGGCTGTGACAGTTCACATGCCCAAGGAGGTGTTTGGCGTTGAGCATGATACCTTCCTCTTACCTGAAGATATTTTACAATATGGTTCCATGGTGGAGATTGGAACCACAGTGATATCAGTATACATGAGGTAATTCTCCCTAATCCCATTTTGTTTTACATTTTCCTTTCTTTTAAATTAAAATCTCATTTAATTGACTTTCATATATTTTGGTTCCTATTTGACTATTTAAAAATGGCAAATATGGTAAACCTTGTTGGCCTCGTGGACCCTGGGCTAGTGAGCTCTGGAGCTGGATCAATATCAAACCGAATAAAAAACTTGTCAAACCGCCTGAATACAGCAGATGGGAATCAATTTTTCTTGATCCCTTATAATCCAGGGTTAGTACCATTTAAAGTATTTTCCTGAGCTTCTAATATTTTTCTTTGTAGTACTATTTAACCTATATGAATCATTATGTGCAGTGGTCATTGGGTGATGGTAATTGTGAGACCAGCAGCGGAGACTGCCTATTACATGAATTCACTGCCAAAACGCATGGTTGACGATGACATGAAAAATATAGTGAATACGTAAGTTGATTTCTTTTGATTTAAGATTTTTCCTATAATTAAAATATACGTAAGTATTTAAATAAACGACGGGTTTTAATAATACCAACGTTATAATTAAAATATAACGACGGTAAGTTATTACCGACGTGTTAATTTCACTACCACGTCAGTATTTTCTTATAAACGTCGTTTTAATTTAACTACCACGTCGTTTGGGTTTTATTTAAGAACGTTTTAATTTTACTGCGTTTTACTCTTACCGACGTTATAAGGACGTCGTTTCAATTTTGTGTTATACGACGTTTTACTCTTACCGACGTTATAATGTTACACAACGACGGTAAGTTTTTACCGCCGTTTTAAACAAAATATCACGTCTTTTTTTTTAAAACTCCGTCGTTTTGACTGATTTACTACGACGGTTACTATTTGTATTTAAATTTTTTGTTTTGTCATTAACACCCTTTGTTTTCTTGTAACAAGTCAATTAAAATGTTTAACATTCATATAAATAAAAATTCACGTAAACAGCAGGCCATTTGGAAAAATCTACACGGCACTCCTGAACAACCAACAAGTGTAGAGTGTGGCTATTACGTGATGCGATTCATGAGAGATATAATTCATGATCCAGACCTAAATTTCGAGAAGAAGGTAAAACGCAACATTTTAGATATACTTTTGTTTAAAACCGTCGTTTGTATCTTTATAACACGTCGGTTTTTTGGTTTATTTTGCAGTTTGAGAAGAAAAAAGATAAAGTTCAGTATAAACAAGAGGATATTGACGAAGTTAGGCATGAATGGGCAGAATTCGTAAACAAATTATTACCGAAGGATAATTGATGTAGATAAATATTTATGAACAATGTTTAGGTTTATTTTAGTTTATTTAAAATGTACATAAATATTTTGTTGTAATCAAGCGAACAAACATCAAAAAAATTAAATTTTGTTTTAAAACTTGTTTAGTTCCCAAAAACCGACGTCTGATTCTAATTTACACATCTCATACGTGTACACAATGGTCGTCTTGCAGTAACTGGAAATATAACATCGACGGCAATTCTTAAAAACGACATGTAATAGTCATAACAACGACGGTTTATAATTAATTCATCCTGTGTAAATGAATTTTGTACTTATATACTACGTCGGTTCGTATAACCTTATTGACGTCTTAATAATATACAAAGGCGGATACTATTAAATATCCGCCTTTTCTATATGTAAACAACGTCGGTTATATACACTAAAATGACGTTTAATAGTCATAACAACGATGGTTTATAATTAATTCATCCTGTATAAATGAATTTTGTAGTCAGATACTACGTCGGTTAGTATAACCTTATCGACGTCTTAATAATATATGAAGGCGAATATTATTAAATATCCGCCTTTGTATAATTAAACAACGTCTGTTATAAAAAGACGTCATTTTATATTAGTTTCGACGTCAGTTTGTGATGTTTAACGTCGTTGTAAATGGATACAACGTCGGATAGGTCATTTTTCATTTAATTTTTAATGACTTTTATATTTTATTTAATTCCATATTACAATTCAAAACTAAATCCAAAAATTAAACTGAAAACTACCAAGCATTGGAATATTGTCTCTATCCTAAAGCTTTAAAAAATATAATTTTGGATATATTTTTTTATTGTATTTAATTACTAATATTAATAATATATTCAAAACAAAATCCAAAAAATATATCGGCAAATTCTATTCACTGATTGAGACAATATCTTGCCCGTTAATGCCTGAAAAATGTAATTTTAGTTTTCAAAGTTCGAATGATAACAAAATTCAAACAAATTTAGAGACAAAGCATGGTAATCCTTATACTTTACATAACATAACCCTAAAGTTTATGTGATCCATTGGTGCCCATAAATTCAAAATTATGAAATCCATATTTTAGCCTACTATTGTAGAAGGCGTTGTTGTAAGGAGTCCATAGCAATTTTCGGTTCATTTTTCTCGTATTTGTGTATTTTTTTAAATTTATTGTAAAATTTAGGGTTTATGGTTTAGGGTTTAGGGTTTTTTGAAACGACGCCGGTTTTCTCCCGCTAACGAAGACTAATTAGATTCAGTTTACGACGTCGGTTATTAAATAGCGCCGTCCTTTATGTTTACAACGTCGGTGTAAGTGTTGACTGTCGTCGTTGAAAAACGCGGTACTTTAAAATTTTTGACCGCGACCTAAAATTTTCAGAATTTCCCTTTAACCCTCAAATAGTTCATTCTCTCTCTTCAACATAAATTTGTCTGAAAGTTTTCGTTCTCCCAGCTCTCTCTCAATATCCATGTAAGTACAACTCTAGTCCCTTTAACCCTAAGTCTCTCAGCTCTCTCTCAAGCTTTTGTTATATTCTCTCAGCTCTCTCTCAAAGCATTGGCTACGTAGATTCTCCAAGATCTGTCTCAAAGCATTGGGTACGTAGATTCTCCAAGCTCTCTCTCAAAGCATTGGGTACGTAGATTCTCCAAGCTCTCTCTCAAGCAGTTGTTATATTCTCGCAGCTCTCTATCAATTTCCATGTAAGTACAACCCTAATCTATTCTTAAATCCATAAATGTTTTCGTTGGTAGCTATATTAGGGTTCTTTTATGTTTTGGTGTTTGCATTATTGTAATAATTGCTCTCTGTTTGGGTTCTTTTATGTTTGTTTGGCCATGGGTTCTTGGAAAAGGAATGGGGATGGGAGATTTAAGCTATTTTTTTTTAACTACGACGACGGTTGAAGGATAAAACCGTCGTCCAAATGTTTATTATACGTCGGTTGTTCATTTACTCCCGTCGTCTAAGTTTTAAGCCACAACTGTAGCCTAAAGACGACTGATTCTCCATTAACGTCATCTTTAGGCTACCAGAACACCGTTCAAATTTCTGGGTTTGGGTATCTTAATGACGACGGTGACTATAGATGCCGTCGTCTGAATGTATATTAAACGACGATTATTTTTTTCAAACCGTCGTCTTGTCCATGCTTTATATTTAATTTTCATTTTGTTCTCTGCTATTTGAATGAGGTAGTGTTTCATTGCTGGTCTTTCCACTTTAATATATATATATATATATATTTATATTTATATGAATTTGATAGAGTGTGAGATGGATAAGTCATGGATGCATGCGGATAGAAGATCGAAGGCATATGAGTTAGGGGTGGAAGGATTTTTGAATTTTGCGTCAGAAAATCTTGGAAATACAACTGAGATTCGTTGTCCATGTGTTAAATGTGGGAATATTCGATTGTTTGGGGTTGGAAATATAAGGGAACACTTATACTTTAATGGAATTGACCAAAGCTATAAGATTTGGACATGGCACGGAGAACCTTGGGAATGAACTACCAATGCTAGTAGAAATGTGGAAGAAGATGAGCAAAGTAGGTTCAGTTATGTTTCTGAAGAATTAGGGATGGATGATAATGATTTTGCCAATATTGGATCTGATCCTTATGAGTTTGCCAATGTGATTGGGGATGGCAATGAACCCTTGTACCCTGGTTGCAGTAAGTACACGAAGTTGTCGGCTTTGGTGAAGTTATATAATTTGAAAGCAAAACATGGGATGAGTGATGTTTGCTTTACAGAATTATTGATACTTCAAGGAGAATTTCTTCCAGAAGGAAATACACTACCTTCCTGTATATACGAGGCAAAAAAGACTTTGTCTGCTTTAGGGATGAGTTATGAGTAAATCCACGCATGTCCCAATGACTGCATTTTGTATCGGAAGGAGTATGAGAATGCAACTAATTGTCCTACTTGTGGTATCTCAAGGTGGAAGGAAACCAAGGATGGGTTCTTGAAAGAGGGTGTGGCAGCGAAGGTGGTGTGGTATTTTCCTCCAATTCCAAGGTTTAAAAGGATGTTTCAATCACATAAGACAGCTAAGAGTTTGACTTGGCATGCTGCAAGAAAATCAGTTGACGGTTATATGTCTCATCCAGCGGATTCCCCGTCTTGGAAACTTGTTGATGAAAAATGGCCCGACTTTGGTAATGAGCCAAGAAACTTGAGATTGGCTCTCTCATCTGATGGGTTCAATCCACACAGTTCTTTAAGCAGCAGATACAGTTGTTGGCCAGTTATGTTCGTTACATATAATCTCCCACCATGGCTATGCATGAAGCGGAAGTTCATGATGTTGACCTTACTGATTTCCGGTCCTAAACAGCCGGGAAATGATATAGACGTCTACTTAGAGCCTTTGATTGATGATTTGAAATCTCTGTGGGATGGGATTAGAGGAGTGTATGATGCCCACATAGGAGAATACTTTACACTCAGAGCTGCATTACTGTGGACAATTAATGATTTTCCCGCTTATGGAAACTTATCTGGTTGTGTTGTTAAAGGATATAAAGCTTGTCCAATATGCGGCGATGATACACCTAGTCACAGGTTGAAAAATGGCCACAAAATTTGTTACATTGGGCATAGAAAGTGGTTACCAATCAATCATCCATATAGGAGGCAACGTGCAGCTTTTAATGGGAAACCTGAATATGGCATGCCTCCCGAGCCATTAACAGGAGAAGAAGTGCTGCATATGGTTGAAGATATTAATTACATATGGGGCTCGAAAAATGGGGGAAGTGTTGGTGAGAATGATGGTGACAGAGTTTGTTGGAAGAAGAAATCAAAATTCTTTGATTTCGAGTATTGGAAATACCTCCCTGTGAGGCATGCCCTAGATGTTATGCACATTGAGAAGAATGTTTGCGATAGTATCATTGGTACATTGCTAGAGATCCCTGGAAAAAATAAAGATGGGATTGCTACTCGGTTAGACTTATTGAACATGGGGGTAAAAATTGATTTGCAGAGAAGAGAGCGGTTTGCAATTCTTTTTATGGTATGAAGGTTCCCGAAGGTTATTCTTTAAATATAAAAAATCTTGTATCTTTAAAAGATTCAAGACTTCTTGGCCTTAAATCTCATGATTGTCATACCTTGATGCAACAATTGCTCCCTGTGGCAATTCGTTCTGTTTTGGAGAAGCCTGCAAGGTATGCAATAACTCGATTGTGCTTCTTCTTCAATGCTATATGTGCAAAGACGGTAGATGTTTCCAAGCTAGATAAGTTGGAAGAAGATGTAGTAGTTACTTTGTGTTTGCTTGAGAAGTACTTTCCCCCTTCATTCTTTGATATCATGGTTCATCTAGTAGTACATCTTCTCAGAGAAGTTCGTCTATGTGGGCCAGTATATTTCAGAATCGTACTCGTCCCGAAGGTTGCATTGCTGAGCGGTATATAGCTGAAGAAGCTGTAAAGTTTTGTACCGAGCATTTGTCTGATGTTAGTACAGTTGGAGTGCCTTCAAGCCAGAATATGGGACTTTCAAAGCCATTATCAGGTTGCACAGTGAGCTTAGTTGATATGGACTTGTTGAACTAGACACATCTATATGTCTTGGAGAATACGGAGGAAGTCCTACCTTATATCGAGTACGTATGAGTTTAATTTTTCATATGTAGCCATTTTAAATATTATTACTCCTTATGTTTATCTTATATACAAGGGACCGTAATGCGTGTTTTTTTCGTGTCAATTGTAGGGAACATATGATTCACATCAAGACCACTTATCCGAAATTTAGAAAGAGAACAAAGTGGCTACAAGATAAGCACAATAGCACTTTCATTCAATGGCTACGCTTTAAGGTGTATATGTTATTGAATGACATATTGAACTTATTTTAATTTTCTTTCTTTCTATATATATGTTAGATTGAATTAAGACATATGTTTAATTTGCAGGTTCAAAGTGAATTTAATGGGGAAGACTATAATGGCATATTAGAAAATTTGAGGTGGTTAGCAGCTGGTCCAAGCATGGCAGTGCCATCATATAGGAGCTATCTTATTAATGGTGTCAAATTTAACACCAAGGCACAAGATGATGTGCGAACTGTCCAAAATAGTGGAGTTTATTTACTTGCACATACTATGCAAGTTGCTCGTGCCAAGGATAAAAACCCTATTATCTCCAATATGGGTTTTTATGGGGTTATTCAAGAAATTTGGGTTCTTGACTACCAAAAGTTTAGAATCCCAGTCTTGAGGTGTGATTAGATAGATAACACTTCGGGCCTTGTAGTCGACGAACTTGGATTTACCCTTGTAGATCTTAGTAAAATTGGACATAGGAATGACCAATTTGTTATGGCTTCTCAAGTCAAATAAGTATTTTATGTTGACGACCCAATGCATCGTGGTTGGTCGGTAGTGTTATCAATGCCTAATAGATAATATAATGATGTTATTGGTGATGATGTGCTAGGTGATATTAGAATTGAGTGTGAGTTTGGGAGTGAGAATATTAGAGATGGGTGTGAAGATATATGGATTGATTGATTGTTGTAATGTATGACATTAGTTATGCAGTTAATTGTATGACATTAATTCATAGCTCTGTATATCATTTTAATTCCGATCACATTTTCATTCTGCAGGCTTTGGGCACGACAAATCAAAAATTAAAAATAATCGGTTAAAGCTGAAAATACGACGGTCAAGTTACAAAAATCGCAAAAAGAGACGTCTACAAAACAACCAACGTCGGGTTTTCACAACCAACGTGGAATGACAACGCAAAAATGAAATAAAAACCGCCATTTGAAAAAGAAAACACGTCGGTTAATTAAAATTCATTTCAAAACGGTTAATAAATATTTATAACAACGACGGTAAATAAAATAATCAACGACGAGCAATAAAGCATAACCGACGAATTTACGGATATAATCAATTGATGATTAACGTCGTAAAAACATTGTTTTACATCAGTTATAATTAAACAATTGACGTCTCGGAGAATACAGACGTCAAAAAAGGTTATAAAAGAGACTTAACAAAGACTAGCCATGTCATGGAATAAATAAATAACCGACGTAATAAGAATATAACAACGTCGAATAATTGAATTCTTGGGACATAGTAAAGTATAACCACGACCTTCATTTTACAATAACCGACGTCAAATCCATAACTCAAGGCGTTTCGTTATTTATTAACGACGGTTAAGCTAAAAGCAATGACGTCTCAGAGATTACACACATCTATGTGGCTCACAAAAGAGACTTTTAAAATGCCAACCACGTCAAAGTCTACAACCACCGACGTTGTTAAATACTAACAACGTCTTAAAATGTGACTCCTAGGCCGTAGTAATGGATTAAACATGACAGGTATTTTAATTAATCGACGTGTAATGTTAAATCCCCATCGTTTTGTTTTGTGTTTAAGCCGTCAAAATAATTTTCAACGTCTGTGGTGACCTAAAGGGTTGTGGTTATTATTGTTTTTACGTCAGTTCAAGTAAATATATGCCATGTTATATGTTTAGACGTCAGTTTTTTTATTTAGTGAACGTAGTATTTATTAACCACGACGGTTTCTAAATTTTACACGTCGGTTTTGTTTGATTTAGAGACGTTGATAAAACTATTCACGTCGGTTTTGTAGTTGTTTTTGACATTTAACATTGTTTAAACGTCTGTGTTTTACTAAAACCGTCGTCCATTATAGTCGAAAGTTCTCTTTTTATGCTTTTATGTATCAAATCGACGTCGGTTTTAGTTTTTTTATGACGTGTAATATTTTAACCACGTCGTTTTCTTTTGTGTTCAAGCCGTCAAAATAGTTTTCAACGTCTGTGGTGACCTAAAGGGTTGTGGTTATTATAGTTTTTACGTCAGTTTAAGTAAATATAGACCATGTTGTATGTTTAAGACGTCAGTTTTTTTATTTAGTGAATGTAGTATTTATTAACCACGACGGTTTCCATATTTTACACGTCGGTTTTGTTTGATTTAGAGACGTTGATAAAAATATTTACGTTGTGTTTGTAGTTGTTTTTGACATTTAACATTATTTAAACGTCTGTGTTTTAATAAAACCGTCGTCTATTATAGTCGAAAGGTCTCTTTATGTATGGAATCGACGTCGGTTTTATTTTTTTAATGACGTGTAATATATTAACCACGTCGGTTATTTGCCGTCGTTATTTCATGTGTTAAAAGACGGCGGTCGATTTCTCGTCGGTTGTAAAACATGACACACGACGGTGGATTCCCATCGTCTATTTCGTTTTTTGTAGTAGTGTATGGATTCCCACTGCCACGGAGTATTTCACAAAGTGGGTTGAGGCAATCCCTCTTCGGAAGGCCACGGGAGCTGCCATCTCAAATTTTATTCAGGAATACATCATATGCAGGTTTGGAATTCCGTACAAAATGGTCACTGACAATGGCATTCCTTTTGTTAACAAACAAGTGAGCTCAACGCTTAGCGGCTACGGTATCAAGCATCGCCGCTCCACACCTTATTGCCCGCAAGGAAATGGTCAAGCAGAGGCTACAAACAAGACCATATTGAGGATTTTGAGCAAAATGGTATACGAGTACGAAGGAGGTTGGAGTGTCTGTTAGCCTTACGGTTTTTAATATTGTTGTGCATATTTTGATGATAACAAATTATTCCTTATTTATCTAATGTATTTCAAGTGTGATAAGTTGTAAGGAGCAGGTAATCCCAAATGGATCAAAAACACTGTACATACAGGAAGACGTTTGGAACACTGAGCAAGAAGCCGACACTCAAGCATATATTTCTTCAATACAGAAGAGTTAGGTTATTCCTGTAAAACTCTTTATGAATTGAACATCTAAAGGCTCTTTACCTAGATTGACCTTAGGTTCCTTCATGCATTCATATCATACATGAAATAATTGTTTTATCAAATATTGGCTAAGTATGAAAAATGTTTTTCCAAATATTTATTTCTTCAAAATAATTTTTGGCGGCTTTTATTCCTTATACTTCAAATAAGAAAACTTGATTTTATGGGATTTTAATATGAAGTATACTTTGACTTAATGAACCATCCTTTTTAGCATAAATCGTATTTTGCACTAGAATCAATTTTTCATATCTTGATTTGGTGAGAATTTGATTTTCTAGTATTTTTATTTGAATCCAAATGGGGGGTACTTCCTTATTTACATTGTAAACTTAAGTAAATAGAGTAATATAAAAATAAATTAGAGTAAAAGGGGAAAGAAATTTACTTGAATGTTGAAAATGGAAATAAGCTAATTTGTGCACTGTGCAAACGGGAATTAAGCTGATTATTTATTTTTCAACGGATCTGTTTCTTTCAACAGATATATATTTTCAAACAGCTATAATTTTAATGCCTAATTTTCAGCTATCATCCTAATTATAGCTGTAACCCTAATGACTATATTTTCAACGACTATATTTCTACACCTATAAATACGTAGGCAGATTTCTTGTACAAAGATAACTCAACATATTCATCCAAGCATACAAGCATTCATCATACTCTGAATATCTTTTTCTCTTGAGCCAATCCTGTTCAATTTCATACAAGAGTTCTAGTGTTCGAAATCTCTTTGTATTATCTACTCAGAAAGGAGAGTTTCCATTGTGTGAGCTTCAATTGTATATCCCTCTCAAATAGGAGAGACTTTTTTGTTCTGAGATTGATTTCCATTCAAACTTGTAAAAAGGGTTGGTTTGACCCTGTGAGGTGAGAAGGGTGTCTTTCACCTTGAGCGAAGGAGTGGTGTGCTCTAGCTTTGTAAAGGTTTCAACTCCACCTGCAAGGAGTTTTTCAACATAGTGGATCGAACTCTCAAGTGGTGTGCTTGAGGACTGGACGTAGGTCAGGAGGACTGAACCAGTATAAATCTCTGAGTTTGAATTTCTCTTTCCCTATCTCTTTATTAGTGTGCTTGTCAAATTTACTTATCCGCATTTAAATTTAAATTTGCTATTAACCTTATTCACCCCCCCTCTAAGGTTGATTCACTGGGCAACAATTGGTATCAGAGCTTACCCTCTGAATTTTTGGCTTAACATCCAAAGAGGTACGATATGGCAAATATTACTAATATGACAGGCATGACTTTCGCTGAGGGACAATCAACGAATAGGCCTCCTTTGTTCAATGGGGAACACTACACATATTGGAAAACTCGAATGAGAGTCTACATTCAAGCCACGGATTATAAGGTATGGAGAGTTATTTTGAATGGCCCTAATATTCCTATAAAAAAAGATGGAGATAAAATTATTCCTAAAATTGAAGATGAATGGAAAGAAGAAGACTATGCCTTAATCGAAACAAATGCAAAAGCTATGAGTATCTTATATTGTTCCCTAGATGCTAAAGAATTTAACAGAATTTCTGCTTGTGAATCTGCTAAGGATATATGGGAAAAACTTGAAGTAACTTATGAAGGTACAAATCAAGTTAAAGAGACTAAAATTGGCATGTTAGTTCGCAAGTATGAATTATTTTCTATGATGCCTGAAGAATCCATTTCAGAAATGTTTACTCGTTTTACTGACATCATTAACTCTTTGAAAGCTCTTGGTAAAGTTTATACTAATGTTGAACATGTGAGAAAAATTCTTTGGTCCCTACCAAAGAAATGGGAGCCTAAAGTCACAGCAATCACGGAAGCTAAAGATCTTTCAAAGCTTAGTCTTGATGAACTCTTGGGTTCACTCATGACTCATGAGATTACACAGAAGGGACATGAAGGAGAACCACCAAAAAGAAGTCTTGCACTTAAGTCCTCTCATCCAGAAAGTGAAGATGAAGAAGGGGACAGCAATGATGAAGAAATGGCGCTTATTACAAGACGTTTCAAAAGATTCATGAGAAAGGAGAAGGCATTTAGTAAAAAGTCTCCCTGGAAGGAAGCTTCCAAAGGTGAATCAAGTAAGAAAGATCCACCTACATGCTTTGAATGTCACAAGCCTGGACATTACAAAACAGATTGTCCTCGTCTAAAAGGGAAGAAGTCCAAGAAGAAAGCTTTGAAGGTTACTTGGGATGATTCAGATGGAAGCGAATCCGAACAAAACTCAAGCGACAACGAAATGGCCAACTTTTGTCTTATGGCAAAAGACGATGAGGTAAGTTCGTCAAATGATAATTCTGATTATGATAATTCACCTTCTTATGAAGAACTTCAAGATGCTTTTGATGACTTGTATGAAAATACTTTGAAAATAAAATCTAAATACAATACACTTAAAAAGAAAGAAATTGAGTATTCAAATCAAATTGATTGTTTGAAAGAGGAAAATAAAGATTTGCTTAAAGAAAACCAATTGCTTACTTCTACCCTTGAAAATTCAAAAGTGTTTGAGAAAGAAAATCATGACCTTAGAAAAACTATTGAAAAGTTGAACACTACTTTAGCTAAGTTTGTTAATGGAAAGGAAAACCTAGATATGATTCTTGGAAAACAAAGATGTGTCTTTAATAAAGAAGGATTGGGATTTGCTCACAAACAAAAGTTTTATAAAAATTTCTTTATTAAAGAATCAAGCATAAATCATCCTTCTATTACATGCAAATTTTGTAAAGGAAAAGAAAATATTGCAATCACATGTCCTGTGACTGAAAGAGTACATAAAATGTGGGTGCCCAAACAAGAATATGTTCTTAAAACTAACCCCCAAGGACCCAAGAAAGTATGGGTACCAAAAAGAGTCATTTGAATTTATGTTTTGTAGGTTTGTCTCAAATCCTATGGGAGCAATGACAAATGGTTCTTGGATAGCGGATGCTCAAGGCATATGACCGGAGACAAGTCCAAGCTTTCATCACTTACACCCATAGATGGAGGATTTGTCACATTTGGTGATAACTCAAAAGGAAAAATTATTGGAGCTGGAAATATTGGTACGTCTTACTCACCATGCATTGAAAATGTTTTACTTGTTGAGGGTCTTAAGCATAATTTAATTAGTATAAGTCAATTATGTGACAAGGGAAATAAAGTTACTTTTGATAAAGATAAATGCATAATTGAAAATTCTTGTACTAATAAAGTCATATTCACTGCATCTAGACATGAAAATGTGTATACTTTTGACATTGATAGTTTAAAATCTCAAGATATTAAATGTTTTTCTGCTACAAATGAAAATAGATGGCTGTGGCATCGTAGACTAGGACATGCTAGTATGGACTTGCTTTATAAATTAAATAAATTTGATTTAGTTAAAGGTTTGCCTAAAACTAAATTTGTTAAGGATAAAATTTGTGATGCATGTCAACTAGGTAAACAACACAAAGCATCTTTTCCAAAGAAAACTCATATATCTACATCTAGACCTCTTCAACTTTTGCATATGGATTTATTTGGACCAAATAGAATTGCTAGTCTTGGTGGTAAATTATATGCATTTGTTATTGTTGATGATTTTTCTCGTTTCACTTGGACACTATTTCTTGCACATAAAAATGAAGCTCATAGTGCATTTGTTAAATTCTGTAAAAAGGTACAAAATGAAATTGGTTGCACAATAAGTAGGATCCGTAGTGACAGAGGAAGAGAATTTGACAATCAAGATATTAAACTGTATTGTGATGATCATGGCTTTGAACATAATTTTTCTGCTCCTAGAACACCTCAACAAAATGGAGTCGTTGAACGTAAAAATAGATCTCTTCAAGAAATGGCCCGAACTATGTTAAATGAGCATAATATACCTCAATATTTTTGGGCAGAAGCTGTAAATACTGCTTGTTATGTGATAAATCGTGTAATCATTAGATCAAAACTTAATAAAACTCCTTATGAGCTTTGGAAAGGAAGAAAACCCAATATTGGTTATTTTAAGGTTTTTGGCTGCAAATGTTTTATTCTAAATAACAAAGATAATTTGGGAAAGTTTGATGCTAAAGCTGATGAAGGTATATTTCTTGGATATTCTATGATTAGTAAAGCTTATAGAGTCTTTAATAAAAGATCCTTAACTGTTGAAGAGTCCATGCATGTTGTTTTTGATGAGATTAACTCAGTCAAGTCTAGAAACTTTGATGATGATGATGATCCTATTAGTACAGGAAATAGAGTTGATAACTTAGAGTCAAAAAATGAAGTATCTCACGATAGCAACAAAGAAGAAAGTTTAATAGATACTTCTCAACCTAAACAAGATGAAGAACTTCCTCAATCTTGGAGACTTGTTAAGGATCACCCTTTAGACCAAATCATAGGAGAACCTTCACATGGCATTAGAACACGGTCTTCACTTAGAAATTTGTGCAATTTTATGGCATTTGTTTCTCAAATTGAACCTAAGAACTTTCAAGAAGCCGAAACTGATGATTCTTGGATAATTGCTATGCAAGAAGAGCTTAATCAATTTGAAAGAAACAATGTTTGGAAATTAGTTCCTAGACCCCCACACCAATCCATAATAGGAACTAAATGGATTTTTAGAAATAAAAAGGATGAAAATGGCATTATCACTAGAAATAAAGCTAGGTTGGTAGCCCAAGGATATAACCAAGAGGAAGGTATTGACTATGAAGAAACTTTTGCCCCTGTTGCTCGTCTAGAAGCCATTAGAATGCTACTTGCGTTTGCTTGTTTTAAAGATTTTAAATTATTTCAAATGGATGTAAAAAGTGCTTTTCTAAATGGTTTCATTTCAGAAGAAGTGTATGTTGAGCAACCACCAGGTTTTGAAAGTGCTGAATTCCCAAACCATGTGTTTAAATTGAGTAAAGCTTTATATGGTTTGAAACAAGCCCCAAGAGCATGGTATGAAAGATTAAGTGGATTTCTATTAGATAAAGGTTTCACAAGAGGAAAAATTGACACTACCTTGTTTACCAAAACCAAAAATGATGATTTACTTATTGTACAAATCTATGTCGATGATATTCTTTTTGGTTCGACTAATGAAAACATGTGCAGTGAATTTGCCAAAGCCATGCAGGAAGAATTTGAAATGAGCATGATGGGTGAGTTGAAATTCTTTTTAGGTTTGCAAATCAAGCAAACTAAAAGTGGAATTTTTATCAACCAAGCTAAATATGTTAATGATCTTCTTACAAAGTTTGGTTTTGAAAATTTGAAGTCTTGTACAACACCAATGAGTTCCACAATTAAACTTGATCGAGATGAAAAAGGTAAAAATGTGGATATTAAAAAATACAGAGGTATGATTGGTAGTCTGTTGTACTTAACTGCTAGTAGGCCTGACATTATGTTTAGTGTTTGCTTATGTGCCAGGTTTCAATCTTGTCCAAAGGAATCGCATTTAGTTGCTGTTAAGAGAATTTTTCGCTACTTACTTGGTACAATAAATCTAGGATTATGGTACCCTAAATTAACTTCGTTCGAATTAATGAGTTACTCTGACGCAGATTTTGCAGGATGCAAAATTGATCGCAAAAGCACAAGTGGTACATGTCATTTTCTAGGACACTCACTTGTTTCTTGGTTTAGCAAGAAACAAAACTCAGTTGCTCTGTCCACTGCTGAAGCAGAATATATTGCTGCTGGTAGTTGTTGTGCTCAGGTACTCTATATGAAACAACAACTTGAAGATTTCAAGTTGAAGTTGGACCACATACCCATAAGATGTGATAATACTAGTGCAATAAGCATTTCTAAGAACCCCATACTTCACTCACGCACTAAACACATAGACATAAGACATCATTTCATTCGAGATCACATAGAACAGGGAAACATAGAACTTGAATTTATCAGTACAGACTTTCAATGGGCAGACATTTTCACCAAACCTCTTCCAGAGGAACGTTTCTGCTTAATTAGAAGAGAACTAGGTATGAGTACACTTTCTTTTCATCAATCCTAGTGGTTTCTTATTCACTCACTTGCTTGTAAGACTTTCACGGGGAGCTTATTCTTAGGGGGAGCACCTGTACCGTATTTTTTTTGTTGATGACAAAAGGGGGAGAAATACTCATATACAAAATTGTCATACATCATCGTTTTTATCAAATTTTGTATATTAATTTGTCATCATCAAAAAGGGGGAGATTGTTAGCCTTACGGTTTTTAATATTGTTGTGCATATTTTGATGATAACAAATTATTCCTTATTTATCTAATGTATTTCAAGTGTGATAAGTTGTAAGGAGCAGGTAATCCCAAATGGATCAAAAACACTGTACATACAGGAAGACGTTTGGAACACTGAGCAAGAAGCCGACACTCAAGCATATATTTCTTCAATACAGAAGAGTTAGGTTATTCCTGTAAAACTCTTTATGAATTGAACATCTAAAGGCTCTTTACCTAGATTGACCTTAGGTTCCTTCATGCATTCATATCATACATGAAATAATTGTTTTATCAAATATTGGCTAAGTATGAAAAATGTTTTTCCAAATATTTATTTCTTCAAAATAATTTTTGGCGGCTTTTATTCCTTATACTTCAAATAAGAAAACTTGATTTTATGGGATTTTAATATGAAGTATACTTTGACTTAATGAACCATCCTTTTTAGCATAAATCGTATTTTGCACTAGAATCAATTTTTCATATCTTGATTTGGTGAGAATTTGATTTTCTAGTATTTTTATTTGAATCCAAATGGGGGGTACTTCCTTATTTACATTGTAAACTTAAGTAAATAGAGTAATATAAAAATAAATTAGAGTAAAAGGGGAAAGAAATTTACTTGAATGTTGAAAATGGAAATAAGCTAATTTGTGCACTGTGCAAACGGGAATTAAGCTGATTATTTATTTTTCAACGGATCTGTTTCTTTCAACAGATATATATTTTCAAACAGCTATAATTTTAATGCCTAATTTTCAGCTATCATCCTAATTATAGCTGTAACCCTAATGACTATATTTTCAACGACTATATTTCTACACCTATAAATACGTAGGCAGATTTCTTGTACAAAGATAACTCAACATATTCATCCAAGCATACAAGCATTCATCATACTCTGAATATCTTTTTCTCTTGAGCCAATCCTGTTCAATTTCATACAAGAGTTCTAGTGTTCGAAATCTCTTTGTATTATCTACTCAGAAAGGAGAGTTTCCATTGTGTGAGCTTCAATTGTATATCCCTCTCAAATAGGAGAGACTTTTTTGTTCTGAGATTGATTTCCATTCAAACTTGTAAAAAGGGTTGGTTTGACCCTGTGAGGTGAGAAGGGTGTCTTTCACCTTGAGCGAAGGAGTGGTGTGCTCTAGCTTTGTAAAGGTTTCAACTCCACCTGCAAGGAGTTTTTCAACATAGTGGATCGAACTCTCAAGTGGTGTGCTTGAGGACTGGACGTAGGTCAGGAGGACTGAACCAGTATAAATCTCTGAGTTTGAATTTCTCTTTCCCTATCTCTTTATTAGTGTGCTTGTCAAATTTACTTATCCGCATTTAAATTTAAATTTGCTATTAACCTTATTCACCCCCCCTCTAAGGTTGATTCACTGGGCAACAGTGTCCACCTGCCGGATGCCTTGTGGGCTTACCGCACCTCTCCGAGAAGCGCTACTTTTCGCCTTATTCTCTTGTGTATGGGTCTGATGCCATTTCACCCGTAGAAATCACCATCCCCATGGCCAGAGTGTCGGCTGTCAATGATCTCGAATGGGATATGAAGTCATGCTCAGATTGGCGCCTATTAGACCTCGAAGTTGTCGATGAAAAAAGAGCTGAAGCCGAAAGAAGAACATCGCTTTACCACAAAATCATTGCACAAGCTTACAACAGAACAGTCAAGCCACAAGTCTTCAAGCAAGGAGACCTCGTGCTAAAAGTCGTCGAGCATGTGAGAAGACAAGTGTCGGGACCTTCCAAATTTGCTCAGCAATGGGAAGGACCACTCGCAGTCAAAGAAGTTTACAACATCGGCTATTATCGCTTGGTCTCTGTCAAAGAAGGCATGCTAACGGATCCCATCAACGGGAAGTGGCTCAAACCGTACTACTGCTAAGTTAGTTTTATATTATGGACTTTCATTATGGCGTTTCTTTTCATTTCAGATATGAACTCCTTCTATGATTTCACTTGGTATTTTGAAAAAACCCTTGTATGATGCACTACTATGGTAGCATGAGCTTTTCAATGGAAATGAAGGAGTATTTTGAAAAAGAAAACTTGCCTCTGAAATATTACTTTATGTATCCCAAACTTGCTTTGCACTAAACACTATATATATGTACGTATACAAAAAGAAAATAATGATAGTAAAAAAAAAAAAAACAAACAAACACATGCTACTTAGCAGTAAAACATGCCAAGCAAAGCCACTTGGATGGGATCCCGAACTATCCAGCCCAAGCAAAATAACATCAGTATGCAAAGCCAAGCTATTACGAAAAAGACATGCATTCTTGAGATGTTGGAACAACAAAATCTTGATTCTCTTTTGGCAAACAATCGGAATATGCAAAATCGTGGTGAAAAATCGTGTGCACAAGTCTGGTCCCTTCAAAGCATGACAAAAAGGTGTTTTTTCAGGCTTAATAGTTAGGCAAGCCATGCAAATGAAATTTGGGAATTCTGCCAAAATTTTGGCAGCATATGCTTTGTTTTTTAAAGATATCCAACCTGTTAGAAAATCTCAAACGATCTCAAGCAATTCACAAGCACGAATTCCACCAACCAGGCAGCATATATATATATATACCAAACAGAGGTTACAATGTGTCTCCAGCATCAAAAAGAAAATAAAACGTAGGTTCCAGCAGCTTGAACACAGCAGCGTTACAGCACAAGTGTTGGAACATCAAAAGGAAATACAGCCTAAACACAACTAAGTTATACGATCTGGAGCTAATGTGTTCTTCAACATGTCAGGCCAGTCAATTTCATGCCAAGCAAAAGGATAACCTGCAAAGCAAGGCAAAGGTGAATGCCAGAAGAAAATAGGCAGGTGCTAGACAAAATTACTATAAAAAAAAAACGAAGAAAGAGCATGAGTAAGAAGGGACGAAGGGCCACGGACCTCAAAGCCGTCGGATACATCTAAAAAAAGACAGAGGACGCCCTGTGGGAGGATCTGGTTACTGCCTCCGCCACACAACCAACACCATCAGCAGAAACACCTTGGGCAAGAAGGAGAGCATGCAGTTCCTCGCGCTGATTTTTCAGCTCTCGCTGTTTGAGATTCAAGGCCTCTATCGCTGCTCTTATTTCATCAGGGCCGGAAGACAACTCCATGCTATGAACAACTCGTGCCCCGAAGACAGCACGTGCTAAATCACGCATCAGGTTCAGGAGAAAATCTACCAGAAAGCCCAAGGTCATGGCCTCACAAACTGCATCCCGCCAGCAAAGGAGTCTGTGGTCTGTAACATCTAGCAATTGCACGGTATCCATTCCATGGAGCACTAGGCCAAGGGTTCGGAAGGCAGCGCACCGCGAAAAGGAGGAAGTAATGCTGGTAGTATCCATAAAGTCTCCGTATTTGTCTATGAATTTCTCCAAAGCCGCAACTGTCTCGGGATAAACAAGAGCTCCTCGAAACATTACGTAGCCATTAAATCGGTGACAAAGTGGCAGGAGTTCATCTGCGGATCGAAGGACCTGGACTCCACTATCAAAGAAAGCCCTAAATGCAATAAAGGACCGTTCCCATTCCAGCCAAGATGTGTTAGATGAGTGCCCTGCAGGAATGATCTCTGTAACAATATCCTCAGCCAAGGCCTCCCCATCAGTAATAGCATTATCAAATGGAACCAATGGAAGAGGTGCTGGAGAACTCGAGCCTGGAATGCGGAGAAGCGGTTGAATATGGGATGGAGCGGGCAGTGTACCATGAAAAGTAAATGTCTTACTCCAGAAAGTTGCTGGAAGAGTGGGTGAAAGGTCAGGCTCCAGGTCCCTTCGAAGGAAGTGCTGGATGATAAGCGGCAGTGGACTTGCAGTCTGGGACACAGATGCTGTATCCAGGGAGCTTGCTGGCACTATAGTAGGAGATGATTTGGCAAGGGCTGCCTCAACCAACGTGTCGAATGTGCCAGAGAAAGAAGGCATCACAGGCACAATTGCCATACCATGAGCAACATGCCCAACCTAAAAAAAAAAAAGAGTATGCAGGGTGAGTATGAGGCATTTAACGAGCTATGTCATGTGCAAGAGAAGGATTGCCCAACTAAAGAAAAATGGAAATAGGAAAAGAATATGTAAGCAGAGTGGGCAATGGGTACCTCCCGGGCACTCTGTGTAGGATCAGCAACAGTAGCAGCAGCAAGGTTCGGGTCATCAGTAATGTCGATAATCTGCAAAATAGAGGCAAAGGGTCAATAAGCAGCTCACGAAACAAGGAAACAAAAGCAAAACAGGACATGAGATGTGTCGGGTACTGATTCAATATTGATACGACGCATGCTGCTATCAGTAAAAGCATCTGAGCCACCCTGCTCTTCCGGGTAGTTGCTGGAACGCGCAAATGCATCTTCAGCACGATAGTGACGGTCACCCTCACCAAAGTCCTCGCGAATGTCATCCATGTCGTCAACATCCTCTTGCTCCGGGACACTAGCCTCAGTCTCGGTGGCATCATCGCCATCACTATCAACATCAATGGTCACCACAGCCTCGTCTCCGGAAGCCTCGCTATCGCTTGTATGAGCACTAGTAAACCGTGCATGTAGGATACGCATGCTACGACGTTTCAGAGCCACGTCGGGACTCACAAGAGCTGCACCGCTTCTCTTCCTCTTCGGGGTGGTGCCCATTTTTTCTTAGGAAGAAAAAGAGGGGGAATCAAACAAGCAAACGGCGATTGAAGAAAAAAGGGGGGAAAACATTCTTCTCATGAAGGATTCTCAGGATTTACGATAGAGAAGCGGGAGAAGAAATAAAGGGGCAGGGCTTACCTCTGCCTTCAATGGTGTTTGTTCCAGCAGCTTGTCGGAAAGCAAGGAAAAGGGAATTGTCTCGCAAGCTTCTCTCCAAGTCGCTCCTCACTCTGCGAAATAACCGTGCTAAGCCTCGCCTTTGATGAGTCGAAGGAGAAGTTCAAGGAAGTTAGGGTTTTTAAAGCGAGATAGTGGCCCCTCCCAGCAGTTGCGAATGGTTTCTCTGCACTTAACCAACTAGCGGTTATGGAGGACGCCCCTTAACGATTTCCTATCTCAGAGGGCCTCCAAGCCTGGGTGTGAGGAAGAACTAGCAAAATCAAGCAAAGAGAGTGAGAGGTTGGGGTGCACACGCACGAAAGAGAGAAACCAAAGACAAAAAGGGGAAAGGAAGAAGAAGAAATAAAAGGAAATGGACTTAAACGAAGCGCTTACCTGGGAAACGTAAAAGGCTGCTGGAAGACCATCATGGCAGCAGCACACACACGCGGGAAACGAGAAGGTCATGTCATCTGACATGGATTTGACTTTTGGGCTGGGTTTGATTATTTGGCCCATCTCAATAGCTGCTCATGGCCCCAATAATCAAGGGGGCTAATGTTGAGGCCCAAAAATCCAAGGGCTAGGCCCAAGCTTATTCCTGGCCCGGCACACATAAATAATCACAAAAGAAGTCCAATCGGAGCATAATAGAAATTGTAGGACTCATCTACACGAGCCGTGGGTCACACATCACGCCAAGCGAGCATGCCAAAACGCAACGGCTATATAAGTTCTCGCTCATGAACCCATCCGATGCTATTTAATTCAAGCTCGGCTTATTATAGCACAATTAAACTCAAGCACAAGCACAAGCACAACGAATAAACATGCGATGCCATCGTGCCATGCTATAAGCTCAAGTGGGCCCAAGCCACATAATCACCCGAGGCTTGCTAAGAAGGGTGTGGCATGGATGGGTACTGGCACTCATAGGGCCCATTGAGGGACTGAGGAATGGAATTTTTAGGGCACTTGGGGGCATTAAAACTTAGGCCCATTCCTCAGGCCCAAATACATGGGTTAGCATGAGAAAGAAAAGAATGGGGTCCAATGCCTTAGGAGAACCTCCCATAGGCTGCTGTAGCATTTAGGAAAATCCATGATAGTTAGAATGCCCAAAAACGAATAAGCCACTTCCAGCAGCTGGACGAAAGCGTGCGGGCCGCTGGAAAGGAGAACACCAATAACCTCAAAGCTATACACGAAGCCCAGCCTAGCGTCTCCTAAAAAAATTCAGTATCGAGCTCCACCGATATCAGAGCTCCCATGTGAGCAACAAGGAACCATAGCAAGAACCAAAGGAAACCTACGTATGTAATAGAAATACCCAGTGGACAAACAACTTCCTCTGTTCTCTTTTTTTCCTCTACAAGCTCTAATTTGAAAACCAAGGGAGAAAGAAGGTGGCGCCTCACCCCCATGGAGAGGTTCAGTTGCATAAAGCCTTGAAACCACAAGAAGCCATGGATTCAGGCGCTCTGGTCAATAATTTTGCACAAGAAAGGGAGTAATTGGAGAAAGGGAAAGGAAAAGTGGGAATGGATGATTGACGAAATTAGGGTTCCAAACGCCTATAAAACAGAGTTTCCTCTACCCAGCAACACACACCATTCCAGAGCAAGACCAAGCTTTGTCAAGCAAACTGGAATTACCCCCATCCTTTATTCCCATCGTTTCTCTCTTTTTCTAAGATAGAAGCCCTCCTCCCACACTAAAACCTGCCTCTCTGAAAGAAATTCATGCTTTGATATCTCTCTCTCTCTCTCTCTCTCTCTCACTCAAATTGCTAAACCTGTGAAAACTCAGCTCCCATGCCACAAGCTTCTCACGCTAAGTCATTAACGAATTTCATATGTTCTTCTGGGTGTTGGTGAAAAAACCCAAACGTGTTTTTCTAAGGCTTCAGCAAGTCTTTTAAAAATTCTTTTGGGAGTTTGGTTCTTGAACTCAGGCATCAGGAGGTTTTTTGTTCGCTTTCTTCTCACAGCAGCCCAAGCTCATTCGTCAGGCTGCTGGAACAAAAAGACCCCCACAATCAATTAATTAAATTCAAACAATTATTAAAAAATAACAATTTAAGTAATGGTTGAGAATTAAGGTTATAAGGCACAAGAACATCCGATTTCACCATAACCAATTCCGCCTAATTCTTATAGCTAATTAACCGTAATTACAATCCATATTCTCAATCAACAACTCCTTCCCGCTCAAGCAATGAATTTAAAAAATCAAAAACCCATACGAAAACCTATAAGAAAACTGCATGAATCATGTTAGTCCCTCTCAAGCACTCATTCACAACATGGTATTTGTTATAGACAATCACAAAACATCTCTTCTCTATCTCCATCTGGACTATCAAATCAATTGAATATTGCCCATATTTCAAAACATTAAAAACAATAACAAATACTCAACATGGAATAGAAATCAGAAATTGATATAAAGTTTAACAAATATCCCTCAAAAGCGTTGATGAGTCATAAAGGCACTACTACAAAAAACGAAATAGACGACGGTAATCCACCGTCGTGTATCATGGTTTACAACGGACGAGAAATCGACCGCCGTCTTTTCATACATGAAATAACGACGGCAAATAACCGACGTGGTTAATATAGTACACGTCAGTAAACCATTAAAACTGACGTAGATTTCATACATAAAAGCATAAAAAGAGACCTTTCGACTATAATAGACGACGGTTTTAGTAAAACACAGACGTTTAAATAATGTTAAATGTCAAAAACAACTACAAAACCGACGTAAATATGCTTATCAACGTCTCTAAATCAAACAAAACCGGCGTGTAAAACTTAGAAACCGTCGTGGTGAATAAATACTACGTTCACTAAATGAAAAAACTGATGTCTAAAACATATAACATGACATATATTTACTTGAACTGACGTAAAAACAAAAATAACCACAACCTTTTCGGTCACCACAGACGTAGAAAATTATTTTGACGGCTTGAACACAAAACAAATGACGTGGTTAATATAGTACACGTCAGTAAAACACTAAAACCGACGTAGATTTCATACATAAAAGCATTAAAAGAGATCTTTCGACTATAATAGACGACGGTTTTAGTAAAACACAGACGTTTAAATAATGTTAAATGTCAAAAACAACTACAAAACCGACGTAAATATGATTATCAACGTCTCTAATTAAACAAAAACCGACGTGTTAAACTTAGAAACCGTCGTGGTTAATAAATACTACGTTCACTAAATGAAAAAACTGATGTCTAAAACATATAACATGGCATATATTTACTTGAACTGACGTAAAAATAACAATAACCACAACCCTTTATATCAATACAGACGTTGAAAATGATTTTGACGGCTTGAACACAAAACAAACGACGTGGTTAATATATTACACGTCATAAAAAAACTAAAACCGACGTCGATTTGGTACATAAAGCATAAAAAGAGACCTTTCGACTATAATAGACGACGGTTTTAGTAAAACACAGACGTTTAAATAATTTTAAATGTCAAACACAACTATAAAACCGACGTAAATAGTTTTATCAACGTCTCTAAATCAAACAAAACTGGCGTGTCAAACTTAGAAACCGCCGTGGTTAATAAATACTACGTTCACTAAACAAAAAAACAGACGTCTAAAACATATAACATGGCATATATTTACTTCAACTGATGTAAAAACAATAATAACCACGGCCCTTTATATCACCACAGACGTTGAAAATGATTTTGACGGCTTGAACACAAAAAAACGACGTGGTTAATATATTACACGTCATAAAAAAACTAAAACCGACGTCGATTTGATAAATAAAAGCATAAAAAGAGACCTTTCGACTATAATAGGCGACGATTTTAGTAAAAAACAGACGTTTAAAAAATTTTAAATATCAAAAACAACTATAAAACCGACGTAAATAGTTTTATCAACGTCTCTAAATCAAACAAAACCGACGTGTCAAACTTAGAAACCGCCGTGGTTAATAAATACTACGTTCACTAAATAAAAAAACGGACGTCTAAAACATATAACATGGCATATATTTACTTGCACTGACGTAAAAACAACAATATTAACCGTTTTGAAATGAATTATAATTAACCGACGTGTTTTCTTTTTCAAATGGCGGTTTTTATTTCATTTTTGCGTTGTCATTCCACGTCGGTTGTGAAAACCCGACGTTGGTTGTTTTTAAGACGTCTCGTTTTGCGATTTTTGTAACTTGACCGTCGTATTTTCAGCTTTAACCGATTATTTTTAAATTTTTGATTTGTTGTGCCCAAAGCTTGCAGAATGAAAATGTGATCGGAATTAAAATGATATACAGAGCTATGAATTAATGTCATACAATTAACTGCATAACTAATGTCATACATTACAACAATCAATCAATCCATATATCTTCACACCCATCTCTAATATTCTCACTCCCAAACTCACCCACTAGGTCATCAAATGTGTCAACATTTGGTATCCCTCTAGAAAATGGCTCACACTCAATTCTAATATCACCTAGCACATCATCACCAATAACATCATTATATTCTCTACTAGGCATTGATAACACTACCGACCAACCACGATGCATTGGGTTGTCAACATAAAATACTTGTTTGACTTGAGAAACCATAACAAATTGGTCATTCCTATGTCCAATTTTACTCAGATCTACAAGGGTAAATCCAAGTTCGTCGACTACAAGGCCCGAAGTGTTATCTATCCAATCACACCTCAAGACTGGGATTCTAAACTTTTGGTAGTCAAGATCCCAAATTTCTTGAATAACCCCATAAAAACCCATATTGGAGACAATAGGGTTTTTATCCTTGGCACTAGCAACTTGCATAGTATGTGCAAGTAAATAAACTCCACTATTTTGGACAGTTCGCACATCATCTTGTGCCTTGGTGCTAAATTTGACACCATTAATAAGATAGCTCCTATATGATGGCACTACCATGCTTGGACCAGCTGCTAACGACCTCAAATTTTCTGATATGCCATTATAATCTTCCCCATTAAATTCACTTTGATCCTACAAATTAAACATATATATTAATTCAATCTAACATATATATAAAAAGAAAGAAAATTAAAATAAGTTGAATATGTCATTCAATAACATATATACCTTAACACGTAGCCATTGAATGAAAGTGCTATTGTGCTTATCTTGTAGCCACTTTGTTCTCTTTCTAAATTTCGGATAAGTGGTCTTGACGTGGATCATATGTTCCCTACAATTGACACGAAAAAAACACGCATTACGGTCCCTTATATATAAGATAAATATAAGGAGTAATAATATTTAAAATGGCTACATATATATGAAAAATTAAACTCATACGTACTCGATATAAGGTAGGACTTCCTCCATATTCTCCAAGACATATAGATGTGCCTGGTTCAACAAGTCCATATCAACTAAGCTCACTGTGCAACCTGATAATGGCTTTGAAACTCCCATATTCTGGCTTGAAGGCACTCCAACTGTACTAACATCAGATAAATGCTCGGTACAAAACTCTACAGCTTCTTCAGCTATATACCGCTCAGCAATGCAACCTTCGGGATGAGTACGATTCTGAACATACCCCTTTAGCACTTTCATATATCTTTCAAACGGATACATCCATCTAAAATATACTGGCCCACATAGACAAACTTCTCTGACAAGATGTACTACTAGAGGAACCATGATATCAAAGAATGAAGGGGGAAAGTACTTCTCAAGCAAACACAAAGTAATTACTACATCTTCTTCCAACTTATCTAGCTTGGAAACATCTACCGTCTTTGCACATATAGCATTGAAGAAGAAGCACAATCGAGTTATTGCATACCTTGCAGGCTTCTCCAAAACAGAACGAATTGCCACAGGGAGCAATTGTTGCATCAAGGTATGACAATCATGAGATTTAAGGCCAAGAAGTCTTGAATCTTTTAAAGATACAAGATTTTTTATATTTGAAGAATAACCTTCAGGAACCTTCATACCATAAAAAGAATTGCGAACCGCTCTCTTCTCTGCTCTTGACAAATTCCAAGGCCCTGGAGGCAAGCGAGTACGTCTTTCTCCATACTCGGGTTGCAAATCAATTTTTACCCCCATGTTCAATAAGTCTAACCGAGCAGCAATCCCATCTTTATTTTTTCCAGGGATCTCTAGCAATGTACCAATGATACTATCGCAAACATTCTTCTCAATGTGCATAACATCTAAGGCATATCTCACAGGGAGGTATTTCCAATACTCGAGATCAAAGAATTTTGATTTCTTCTTCCAACAAACTCTGTCACCATCATTCTCACCAACACTTCCCCCATTTTTCGAGCCCCATATGTAATTAATACCTTCAACCATATGCAGCACTTCTTCTCCTGTTAATGGCTCGGGGGGCATGCCATATTCAGGTTTCCCATTAAAAGCTGCACGTTACCTCCTATATGGATGATTGATTGGTAACCACTTTCTATGCCCAATGTAACAAATTTTGTGGCCATTTTTCAACCTGTGACTAGGTGTATCATCGCCGCATATTGGACAAGCTTTATATCCTTTAACAACACAACCAGATAAGTTTCCATAAGCGGGAAAATCATTAATTGTCCACAGTAATGCAGCTCTGAGTGTAAAGTATTCTCCTATGTGGGCATCATACACTCCTCTAATCCCATCCCACAAAGATTTCAAATCATCAATCAAAGGATCTAAGTAGACGTCTATATCATTTCCGGGCTGTTTAGGACCGGAAATCAGTATAGTCAACATCATGAACTTCCGCTTCATGCATAGCCATGGTGGGAGATTATATGTAACTAACATAACTGGCCAACAACTGTATCTGCTACTTAAAGTTTCTTGGCTCATAACTAGCCATGGTGGGAGATTATATGAACCCATCAGATGAGAGAGCCAATCTCAAGTTTCTTGGCTCATTACCAAAGTCGGGCCATTTTTCATCAACAAGTTTCCAAGACGGGGAATCCGCTGGATGAGACATATAACCGTCAACTGATTTTCTTGCAGCATGCCAAGTCAAACTCTTAGCTGTCTTATGTGATTGAAACATCCTTTTAAACCTTGGAATTGGAGGAAAATACCACACCACCTTCGCTGCCACACCCTCTTTCAAGAACCCATCCTTGGTTTCCTTCCACCTTGAGATACCACAAGTAGGACAATTAGTTGCATTCTCATACTCCTTCCGATACAAAATGCAGTCATTGGAACATGCATGGATTTTTTCATAACTCATCCCTAAAGCAGATAAAGTCTTTTTTGCCTCGTACATAGAGGAAGGTAGTGTATTTCCTTCTGGAAGAAATTCTCCTTGAAGTATCAATAATTCTGTAAAGCAAACATCACTCATCCCATGTTTTGCTTTCAAATTATATAACTTCACCAAAGTCGACAACTTCGTGTACTTACTGCAACCAGGGTACAAGGGTTCATCGCCATCCCCAATCACATTGGCAAACTCATAAGGATCAGATCCAATATTGGCAAAATCATTATCATCCATCCCTAATTCTTCAGAAACATAACTGAACCTACTTTGCTCATCTTCTTCCACATTTCTACTAGCATTGGTAGTCCATTCCCAAGGTTCTCCGTGCCATGTCCAAATCTTATAGCTTTGGTCAATTCCGTTAAAGTATAAGTGTTCCCTTATAATTCCAACCCCAAACAATCGAATATTCCCACATTTAACACATGGACAACGAATCTCAGTTGTATTTCCAAGATTTTCTAACGCAAAATTCAAAAATCCTTCCACCCCTAACTCATATGCCTTCGATCTTCTATCCGCATGCATCCATGACTTATCCATCTCACACTCTATCAAATTCATATAAATATATATATATTAAAGTGGAAAGACCAGCAATGAAACACTACCTCATTCAAATAGCAGAGAACAAAATGAAAATTAAATATAAAACATGGAAAAGACGATGGTTTAAAAACATAATCGTCGTTTAATATACATTCCGACGACGGCATCTATAGTCACCGTCGTCATTAAGATACCCAAACCCAGAAATTTGAACGGTGTTCTGGTAGCCTAAAGACGACGTTTTTTGGAGAAACAGTCATCTTTAGGCTACCAGTTGCGGCTTAAAACGTAGACGACGGGAGTAAATGAACAACCGACGTATAATAAACATTTGGACGACGGTTTGATCCTTCAACCGTCGTCGTAGTTAAGAAAAAAACAGCTTAAATCTCCCATCCCCATTCCTTTTCCAAGAACCTATGGCCAAACAAACATAAAAGAACCCAAACAGAGAGCAATTATTACAAGATTGCAAACACCAAAACCCTAATATAGCTACCAACGAAAACATTTATGGATTTAAGAAGAGATTAGGGTTGTACTTACATGGATATTGAGAGAGAGCTGCGAGAATATAACAACTGCTTCAGAGAGAGCTTGGAGAATCTACGTACCCAATGCTTTGAGAGAGAGCTTGGAGAATCTACGTACCCAATGAGAGATCTTGGAGAATCTACGTACCCAATGCTTTGAGAGAGAGCTGAGAGAATATAACAAAAGCTTGAGAGAGAGCTGAGAGAATTAGGATTAAAGGGACTAGAGTTGTACTTACATGGATATTGAGAGAGAGCTGGGAGAACGAAAACTTTCAGACAAATTTATGTTGAAGAGAGAGAATGAACTATTTGAGGGTTAAAGGGAAATTCTGAAAATTTTAGGTCGCGGTCAAAAATTTTGAAGTACCGCGTTTTTCAACCACGACGGTCAACACTTACACTGACGTCTAATAATTACTTACAACGGCCGTTTTTATAAAATCCCGACGTTGTAAACACTAAGAACGTCGCGATTTTATAACCGACATCGTAAACCGAATTCAATTAGTCTTTGTTAATGTAGTTGACCAAAAACAGCGGGAGAAAACCGGCGTCGTTTCAAAAAACCCTAAATCCTAAATTTTAAAATAATTTTAAAAAAATACACAAGTACAAGAAAAATGAACCGAAAATTGCTATGGATTCCTTACAACATTGCCTTCTACAATAGTAGGCTAAAATATGGATTTCATAATTTTGAATTTATGGGCACCAATGGATCACATAAACCTTAGGGTTATGTTATGTAAAGTATAAGGAGTACCATGCTTTGTCTCTAAATTTGTTTGAATTTTGTTATCATTTGAACTTTGAAAACTAAAATTACATTTTTCAGGCCTTAACGGGCAAGATATTGTCTCAATCAGTGCATAGAATTTGCCGGTATATTTTTCAGATTTTGTTTTGAATATATTATTAATATTAGGAATTAAATACAATAAAAAAATATTTCCAAAATTATATTTTTTAAAGCTTTAGGATAGAGACAATATTCCAATGCTTGGTAGTTTTCAGTTTAATTTTTGGATTTAGTTATGAATTTAATATGGATTTAAATAAAATATAAAGGTCAATAAAAATTAAATTAAAAATGACCTAGCCGACGTTGTATCCCTTTACAACGACTTTAAACATAATAAACCGACGTTGAAACTATATTTAAGAATATACACAGGATGAATTAATTATAAACCGTCGTTGTTATGACTATTACACGTCATTTTAGTGTATATAATTGACGTTGTTTAAATATATAAAGGCGGATATTTAAGAATATCCGCCTTTGTCTAGTATTACGACGTTGATAAGGTTATACTAACCGACGTAGTATATGAATAAAAATTCATTTATACAGGATGAATTAATTATAAACCGTCGTTGTTATTACTATTACACGTCATTTTAGTATATATAACTGACGTTGTTTAAATATATAAAGGCGAATATTTAAGAATATCCGCCTTTGTATAGTATTACGACGTCGATAAGGTTATACTAACCGACGTAGTATATGAATACAAATTCATTTATATAGGATGAATTAATTATAAACCATCGTTGTTATGTCTATTACACGTCATTTTGGTGTATATAACTGACGTTGTTTAAATATACAAAGGCGGATATTTAAGAATATCCGCCTTTGTATAATATTAAGACGTCGATAAGGTTATACTAACGGACGTAGTATATGAGTACAAATTCATTTATACGGGATGAATTAATTATAAACCGTCGTTGTTATGACTATTACACGTCGTTTTTAAGAATTACCGTCGATGTTATATTTCCATTTACTGCAAGACGACCATTGTGTACACGTATGAGACGTGTAAATTAGAATCAGACGTCGGTGTTTGGGAACTAAACAAGTTTTAAAACAAATTTTAATTTTTTTGATTTTTGTTCGCTTGATTACAACAAAATATTTATGTACATTTTAAATAAACTAAATTAAACCTGAACATTGTTCATAAATATTTATCTACATCAATTATCCTTCGGTAATTGCTTGTTCACGAATTCTGCCCATTCATGCCTAACTTCGTCAATATCCTCTTCTTTATACTGAAGTTTATCTTTTTTCTTGTCAAACTGCAAAATAAACCAAAACACCGACGTGTTATAAGGATACAAACGACGGTTTTAAACAAAAATATGACGTAGTAAAATAAAGAAAGTATATCTAAAATGTTGCGTTTTACCTTCTTCTCGAAATTTAGGTCTGGATCATGAATTATATCTCTCATGAATCGCATCACGTAATAGCCACACTCTACACTTGTTAGTTGTTCAGGAGTGCCGTGTAGATTTTTCCAAATGGCCTGCTGTTTACGTGAATTTTTATTTATATGAATGTTAAACATTTTAATTGACCTGTTACAAGAAAACAAAGGGTGTTAATGACAAAACAAAAAATTTAAATACAAATAGTAACCGTCGTGGTAAATCAGTCAAAACGACGGAGTTTTTTAAACCAAGACGTTATATTTTGTTTAAAACGGCGGTAAAACCTAACCGTCGTTGTGTAACGTTATAACGTCGGTAAGAGTAAAAAACGTCGTATGACAAAAAATTGAGCAGAAAAAATTAAAACGTTCTTAAATAAAACGCAAACGACGTGGTAATTAAATTAAAACGACGTTTTTAAGAAAATACTGACGTAGTAGTTAAATTAAAACGTCGGTAATATCTTACCGTCGTTATATTTTATAATAACGTCGGTATTATTAAAAACCGTCGTTTATTTAAATACTTTATAGGAAAAATCTTAAATCAGAAGAAATCAACTTACGTATTCACTATATTTTTCATGTCGTCGTCAACCATGCGTTTTGGCAGTGAATTCATGTAATAGGCAGTCTCCGTTAATGGTCTCACAATTACCATCACCCAATGACCCCTGCACATAATGATTCATATTAGAAAGAAAAATATTAGAAGCTCAGGAAAATACTTTAAATGGTACTAACCCTGGATTATAAGGGACCAAGAAAAATTGATTCCCATCTGCTGTATTCAGGCGGTTTGACAGGTTTTTTATTCGGTCTGATATTGATCCAGCTCCAGAGCTCACTAGCCCAAGGTCCACGAGGCCAACAAGGTTTACAATATTTGCCATTTTTAAATAGTCAAATAGGAACCTAAATATATGAAAGTCAATTAAATGAGATTTTAATTTAAAAGAAAGGAAAATGTAAAACAAAATGGGATTAGGGAGAATTACCTCATGTATACTGATATCACTGTGGTTCCTATCTCAACCATGGAACCAAACTGCAAAACATCTTTAGTGAAGAGGATGGTATCATGCTCAAAGCCAAACACTTCCTTGGGCATGTGAATTGTTAGAGCCTTGTTACTAGGCAACAACTTGGTCCGGAAATGTTGGCATAAGGCTAACAGAGGAGGTGGCATGTCTAGCTTTGAGAGATCCTGTTAAAAGAAATTAATAAAGAAATATAAGTTAGTTTGTGTGTGAACTAAAATAAACGACTCTAACTAAACACAAAAAACAGACGTGGTATATAATATAAACGACGGTTTCTAGTTAATACTGACGGTGGAAAGGTTATACACGTCGGTAAATAGATAACCGTCGTTGTATTGAATTTATAACGTCGCTATACTATAGAAAGGTCGGTAAATAGATAACCGTCGTTGTAATGAAATCATGAAATAGACGACGGTTTATAAAAGCGTCGTGGTATTTAACGAAACACGACGTGTCTTGTAAGAAACAGACGTATATACCGTCGTTATTTTAAATTTTAACGTCGGCTATTAAAAGGAGCGACGTCTTTTTAAAATTTAAAAAGCAGAAATAGAAAATAGCAGAGATTTTACCGTGTCCTCTTTCTCTTTTGCAGCAGTATCAGCTTCAGGCTTCGGATCCTCTAATTCCAAAGCTAGGGGTCTGATATTAGTGGCCCCAGAGCAGCTTGCCTTATCAGACATTGGATTTTTTGGGCTTTGATCTTGAGGGGGTAAAATAATTGGAGGAATTGGAGTCCTTGGAGAAATTGGGGTTTGGAGCATCTGGCTGGCATCAAAATTAGGAACTAGTTGACGGATATATGCCAACATAGCCTCCCTCTCTGCTCTGACTGCTTCCATTATAGTTTCCCTTGACTTCGCCTCAATCCTCAAGGTCTCTTCTCTGACTGCCTCCCTTACACTTTCCTTCAATTTGTCACCAAATTTCACTCTCTGCTGTTTCGGCAAATTGAAGAACTGAGTTGGGGTAACGCCAGCACCAGCTCCTCTGACTCTCCCACCATGCTCGGGGGTTCCCAAAGCCATAGTCAAGATATCATTGCTCCCGGAGACAGTCAGAGTGCCTTCGGAGACTTGCTTTTGCAAATCATCCTAAAAGAGAGAAAGAGAGATTGTTAGAACCTGAGCAGGGTGTATGACAGATACATATACCGACGTTGTAAATTATAAACAACGACGGTTTTTCTTAAATGACTGATGTGGTATTAATTTAAAACGGCTGTATATAAATACCGTCGTTGTTTATACTTTACAACGTCGTTATATAAAAATACGTCGTATATTCAAAATAAAACAGATTAAGACATAAATCAAAGACCGTCGTAGTATTCAAAGTAAGACGACGGATTATTAAACAAACAGACGTAGATGTCCAATTCCATACGGCTGCACAAAATTACTGTCGTTGTATAAGCATTCTAACGTCTAGATAAGATAAAACCATCGTAAGTTTTAATGAAGAAGTGAAAAAACTCGATTGAAATATGCATTCTTTTCCAGAAATTGTGCACCACAAATTTCAATGAAATAGACAGAGAGAGGGAGAGTGTGTGCGTGAGTAAACTTAAAACAAAAATGCAGTTCATAGAATAATTTAATCCGTCGTATTAATTCTATCTAGACGTCTACTTTTTTCAAAAACCGACGTCCTATTCATTTTTAAACGTCCGTAAATTAAGCCCGTCGTGGTGTTCATTTTATAACGTCGCTTATGTAAAGATAAACAACGTCTATACCAAAATAAAACACTATGTTTTTCAAATTTAGAACAGAGTTAGTGAGACTTACAATTAGTTTTGCCTTCTCTGCAGCCTTTGGATCAGGGATGTTTCCTGTTTTATCTTCTCTTGCTTTCTTCCACAGAACAGCTCGATCGATTTCTTGACCTTCGGGCATGGTTTCTACCAATTGGTCCGTCAAACCAACATACCCTTTTCTAGACAACCTATGGTTGTACTCCAATTTCTCCCTCCTTTCCTTCTGCTCAGCATGCTTAGCCTCAAAATCTGGGGTTAACCTTGAAGCTACGAAGGCATCCCATTGCAATTTCTCTATGAACTTATAAAGCCCAAGGGTTTCTCTTAACCTCTCCCTGTCATGTGCGTAAGGAAGGATATACTGCCTAGTTACGTTATACTTGAAATCCTTCCATTTTTTGGCGGCATACTGCAAGACCAAGTTCTTGTAACTATCCCCAATAACATAGGACATTTGAACAGCTTCCCAAATCTGCTCCTTCACGTCCTTGGGTAATTGTTTCCATTTCTTGTCCACAAGAGGGACTCTGGTGCATGCCAAAACACCAATGAAAGACTGCATCTCAACAGCAGCCTTGCCATGTGGTTTGCCATCTTTATTGAACTCAACCACAGGCTTAACCTTCTCAAATTTCCTCTTCACAACACGGCTCATTGTGCTGATACCGCGGCCAGATTTTGGCTCCTCAACAAATGTGGCTGTGCTCGAGTCTTTCTCTGAGGTTGAGGAAAATCTCATCCTCTTCGAGGGTTTGCTTTGAGTTGATTTTTCAACTTCCACTGAACCTGTTTTGGGTTCATCCCCTTGTGCCATTGAACCTGCTTTGGCCTTTGACGCTTCAGCTTCCTTGTTTTGAGATTCCGAAACCATTTTTGATTAATCTACCAGGAAAACAACGTCGGTTATTAAAAAGAAACGACGTAATAATACAAAACAACGACGGTAACACTAAAAAAGTGACGTCCTATTAAACAGTCTCTTTGATCATGAATGAAAATAAGACGACGGTTTTATATATTTCATGACGTAAATGTGCATAAACTACGTCGGTTATTAACAATAACCGACGTGGTTTAAAATTACAAAACGAGTGTTCTTCTCTCACTAGACGACGGTTTTATCTTGTTTCCGACGTATTAATTGTCACACCATGACGGTTTTTAGCCACCGTCGTGCAGTTTGCATTACCGCCGTCGTGGTGTGTCCATTCTATCGTCGAAAACAAGACAGAACTGTCGTCTTTTGGCGTCGTGAGTGTATCTACTTATGTATTTAATCAAAACCAGTGAAAGATTTCTTCAATTTGATAGAATCTTGTTTCCAGACAACTACGGCATGCAAATGAAAAGTAAAAAAAGGGAAGAGAGTGAGAAAAAACCTTGAATAACACCGGCGTGCAAAGAAATGTTTCCTTCCGACGAAGACAAAGACCAAAATGGTGATTTGGAGATGAAGACGATGATTCAGACGATGATGCTAGGTCAGGTGATGAAAATGGTGATTTGGGAAATGAGAGGGAAACTACGATACTTTATCGGGAAGAGAAAACCGTAAAATATTAGGTCAGGTGACGAAAAGTTTATATATTTTCCCAGAGTTCAATACAACGACGTTGTTATTAAAAAACCGCCGTATTATTTAGTTATAACGACGGTAGATAATTCATAAATGACGTGGTTATCACAACTGCCGAAAGACTTTTGGAATTCCGATGTGGTTATGACGGCGCTTTTTTTCTCTAAACTGACGTTGTACAAGTAAATTCAACGACTGTGTATTTTAATAAACCGACGTAGTTACTTTGCGGTTCTGAAAACGACGTCGTTCTCTTTTTAATACGCGCCAAATGACTTTTGGATTTCCGACGTGGTTATGACGGTGCTTTGTTTCTCTAAACTGACGTTGTACTTATAAATTCAACGATTGTGTATTTTAATAAACTGACGTGGTTACTTTGGGTTCTGATAAAATGACGTGGTATTTTAATAAAACGACGTCGTTCTCTTTTTAATACTCGCCAAATGACTTTTGGATTTCCGATGTAGTTATCTTTTTAATACGCGCCAAATGACTTTTGGATTTCCGATGTAGTTATGATGTTGATTATTCAAATATGACGTCGGTATTTATATTATAACCGACGTGGATATTTACGGTTATTTTGTTTAAATAGCATTTTTTCACGCGTTTTTTAACCCTCATGGGTTTGCAGCCGCACTTGCCCGTTTGAAGGCATACGAGGGCACAACCCACAACAGGTTCTAAGTCTGGTTCCACCCTTGCTTCACAGGATTTTTGAAGAAACAGTTGATTTTGATGAAAATGGGAATCGAGGAGTGAGCTTTTCATACTTTGTTGATTTTGATTTTCTGAAATTATTAGATATTCATCTGTGGCTGTGCAGGAGCTTGAGAACAAGAGGAAGGAGAGGGCCCAGCTTGCATATGAGAGGAAGAAACAGTTGAACAAGCTGAGGGTGAAGGCAGAAAAGAAACCACGATGTATTTGCCAAATTTGTGTACATATATTGTGTAAATATTGATCAATATTTAACACGAAGAGATTTTGCATTTTAAGATGAAAATGTTGTTGACGATTGAGAATTAAATTTTGTTTTGTGTTAAGAAAGATATTACCAAAATAAAAGAAAAATTAATTAATTTTAAAAAGCTATAAAAATAAGACGGCGGTTTACAGAGAAGGAAGACGTATAAACTAAACAAATACGACGGTAATTTGAACTTAGGACGTGGTAAATAAAAACGACAGTAGTGTTGTAGGCACCGTCATAGTATACTCCAAAATAATAAGTCGGCGGTTTACAGAGAATGCACCGTCGTAGTATACAGACGTGGATTCCATTATATTATACGACGCGGATTAAGAACAGTTGGTCGTGTTTAGTTAGGAGTTAACACGGCAGGTTTTTTGGTGAACTGTCGTCTTTATTTTCTACGTCGGTGGATTCATACCTGCTATCGTTGTTTTTTGGTCAGATTTTATCTCTGAAGAAATCCTTTTTTAAAAACGACGCTTTTTTATTTGTATGCGTCGTCTTTTAAAAATATTCAACAGTAAGGAACTTATCCACGACGGGTTTTTTTTATACCGTCGTCTGTTAATACAACGACGGTTTTATCTTATACCGTCGTCTTTTTTTGGTCGTCTTTTTCCATTTTTGTAGTAGTGGGAACCCACTGTTTTGCTAAAATGTATGCCACATAAGCGCCATATGTGCATAAAAAATATAATTTACAATATAAACAACCTTCCGTCCCCTTAACACCTAACAACAACCCACACCCCCCAACCACCCCCCCCTCCCCCCCCCCCCCCCCCCCCCCTCCCCTTTTCTCTCCCCACCACTCTTAGCCTGATTCCCAATCCATTAATTTCAAAATTTCACATTTTAAAATCTTATTTTTAATAGTCAAGTTAACTTTTTTTTTTTATTGAAAATATATTTTCTCACACATGGCACTTATATGACATACATTTCAGCGAACCTTGGGTTCCATTCATACAATGTCAATGTTTTCAACGGATATTGTGACAAACTTGCCGGTGAAGGGCAAATTGAGTCACAAAACATCATGTAAGGGGACAATGTGAGATTTGACTATACTTTCAGTGGCACTAGAACAATTGAGCCACAAAATACATGGGTCACGCCAATGTTTTTAAGGGATTATTTGGTTTACTTGATGGTGGAGTGTAAATTAATACACAAAACATTGATCAAGGGGACAAAGTGCGTCACTTTGACTTTCATGAGGCAATGTATGATTTGAAGTGGGGATGGTGCGGGGAGAGTGGTTGGAGAGGAGGTTGTGAATGGGAAATGCGGGAGGTTGGGGGATGGGGATATCGGGTTCGAGGTCGAGGCTTGTATGGAAGTTTGTTTTCCTTATTTTTTTCAAAATTTTTAAATTTTTAAATTTTCCTTTAAATTTTTTAAACTGTTTTAGGATTTTTTTTTTTAATTAAGAAAAATATTGAAATACTCCTAAAAATGGGTCATGTGCACTGCACATGCCATTTCTTTTATGGAAATACGGACGCCGTTAAAGTGGGATGACAAATCATGGATTTTGCAAATTCGTAAAACTAGTTATAATACATATATAAGCTCAAACTAAATGTATTACTGAATTATAATCAAAATAATAACAACTATTTTATCATCCCTACCTCAGAAGTTTAAAAACAGCAGCAAGTTACACGAATAGAAAATCAGACCACATATGCTGAAGTTATGAAGAGATGACTTATGAGTACTTCAGTTTTGGAGTGACATTAGCTATTGGAGTTTTTACCTATTCTTAAGATGAGAGAAGGATATGTTTTCCAGAAAGAGTAAACGAAAAAGAGAGAGGAATGAAGCAGTTTCTGTACAAAGAGGAAAAGGATGGTGGAAATGAAGAGAGAGAGAGAGAGAGAGAGAGAGAGAATCCCAGCAAAATAAGAAGCAAATAGCTCAAGAGTTCCAAAGATACTTCTCACCTCATCAAATGCAACCAAGCAGGTGACAAGGATTGAGTTTTAATGTGAACTTTGAGCATTTAAGAACTTAACCACATAGGTGATCGAAGTTGGCTTTTGACCACATTAAAATATAATCATAGAATTGTAAACTTGAAATAAAAACTCAATGAAACTTAGCATATAACACACTCAAACAACAAATAAGCAAATAAACTGAACAAGAAATATAGTAGTCATGTCCCAAATCTCGTAAAACCTAGGTCATCACACCGACCATTTGAAACACTTGACTCCTTTTGCTTCGCTTCGCTGGAGTAAACTTTTCCGATTTGTGGGTCTTGGGTGCTTCCTTCTTCCTTGGTGTAGAATTTGATGAGCCTTTTAGTCATCCAATAATTTTTTTTGTTCAGAACCCTTTATTCCAGTACGCCTTGACAATGTCTTGATCTGCTTCTCAACTTCAATGGCTAACTTAAAGATATCATCAGAAATCCAATATTGCTGCACAACCACCACATCATGAATTTCTCTACGCATGCCTCCAAGATAATGTACAATGTGTGTTCTTCTTCTTTGACGAGTCCGCACCTCATGTTTAAGAGATCAAATTATTCAGTATATTCCTTAATAGTCCAATTTCCCTGTTGCAGATTATGAAGTAAATGGAAGTTGATTTGAAGGTAGTTTTCTTGCAAGAAAATTTCTCTTTAGCTTTTTCTTTATTTTCTCCTAGGTTTTAATTTTGGATTTCCCTGGACATTCACGCCTATTGGCTTGAATCAATATTCTTTATTGTAATTTATTTTTTATTTATGTGTAAGTATAGGAATACTGGGATTGTATTTATTTCCTTCTTCCTTTCCTACATAGGATTGTATTTGTATCATAAATACCTCCTTGTGAGAAGAATAGAACACACTGAATTATTCGAAACCCTAACACTGTCTGAGTTGGTATCAAAGCAGTAATCCTAGGATCCTGCTTCCTGCTTCCACTGCTACCCTTGCGGCTACCCTTACCGTCCCACTGCTGCTACCCTTGCCATATTAAACTACCCTTTGTTTTGTCGTGCCTTCCTATTCCCATACTCTAAATCTCTTACCCTAATTTCTACCCTAAATTTTACCTTTTGGCTAACAACGACATTGAGATTGGCAACCTTTTCGATTAAGAGGCTGTTGTTGCGTCACTTATCCTTGCTTCGTCTACGCTAATTATGACTGTTGTTTCAGAACCAACGTCTATTCCTTATGGTGTCAAGTTGATCAGTTCATAATTGTATATCATTTTGTACCCCTCTAGCTTATGATTTGGTTATGTTATTGAGTTAAACTTGTGCTTTTAATCCCTTTTCTGTTTGTCATTCAGTTCATTGGGCCTTAGGTAGCAATGGTGGCTTTGGATAGGAAAAGATGCAAAATGGTGCAAAAACGAGCAGACTGAGTTAGCAATTTGTTTCGGCCTTAACTTCCTCCTCCCAACTTGTATTGACCCAATTAATATGTGGTTGGAAAGAAGAGATTCTAAACTGCAAGATGGACCGCTCAAACATATCAATTGATGAAGCCACCATGAGTCAATTCCAGTCTATTTTCGGCAGTCAACTTGCAAGGCCCAAAACATATACTTGTACTGCTCAGATGGGAATACATTCTTCATAAAAGTTGTTCCAATGGTTGTCTATTATGACATATCCAAATTTGAGCCCCATTGGATACATATTGAAACCTCAGGCCTTCCTACACCAAGCCTGATTCAGAAGAATTTTTTTTTCTAACAACCAAAAGGAAACCCACATGGGTTGGCAGCAAAAGGCAGCCACAATCGAACACCTTTGAAAATCCATGTGAAGAAAGCTTGAGGTGCAGCAAAAGAAGTATGTGATGGAATTGTTTCCAACCACACTAACATAGACAAGATGAAGTGGGAGTTATGAATTGTATTAAAAGAGGAATGGTGGTGTTGGAATTCATCATGATGTTCCTCCCTCTTAGCCCTATAAATAGGGAAGTTTTCGAGATTCAAAAAAAACACCCCCAAAGGGGGGAGCTCTCAAACACTTCTCTAGAGCTCCCCTCCCTTCTCTCCCTCAAATTCTCTTAGTTTCTCTTTCCAGTTTTCAATTGTTGTAATGAAATCTTTGTGCTGAAATTCTCCTTAAGTTTTTCTTAGTTCCACTTTACTTTTCATTGTTATGTAAATTCTTTTCTTTAGTTTCAAGTTTGATTAGTTTCCAAGTTTCAATTATGGTTTTTGTTCTTATTCATTATGCTTATAAGTTAATATGCTAGTTTGAATGATTGATCACCATTTAGGCTTGCATGTTAGCTATCTTGGTTTGAATTAAGAGTAGACACCATGCTTTAATTCGAATTGAACTATGAATAGGAAGAGTATGTATGGACATTCAACAACAGGGATTAGATGCATACTTGGTTGTTTAAAAGGTTCTTCTATGCTTAATGGATTCCTAATGCTTAGTTTAGGTTAGACAACAGATGATCAAATTAGGGAATTAGGAATACAAGGTTAGGACCAGACACCATGGCTTAATCATACTTTAGCTAGAATCAATCCGTTAATCTAATTTAACTTGGGAACTTATCTGCTTGAGTTATTTTCTTTTCTCTCTTTCTTGTTTTATTTATTTTCTGTCTTTTTTTTCTGTTTTGTGTAGGAAAACTGAATTGGATTATTCAATCACCAATCCCTGTGGAATCGACCTCGCACTTACATATGCTATACTACCGAATGGCTCATGCACTTTCGAGTATCACAAGTTGAGGATGCAACTGAATCCATTTTGGTGCAGCTGAATCGACGCAACACAAGTTAAATTGAAATAACTGCTCTCTTTGGTCCAATGTTGTTACTATGTTTATTGTGAGACAAGGGAAGATGGGATGTCTTACTAGCACTATTCCAGAACCTGCTACTAGTGCGGCTACCTATGATAAGTGGGTAATGGAGAATGCTATTGTGAAAGGTTGGCTTGTCGGTGCCATGGAACCGAGTATGATGAGTTTGTTTATTCTTCTTCCCACTGCCAAAAATATTTGGGAATCGGCATCACATACATATTATGAAGGTGTTGATAAATCAGTTATCTATGATTTATCCCGAAGAGCTATAGAGACTAAGCAGACATGTAGCCTCCATTTTTTTTCTAATTTGAAAGCTATTTGGTAGGAGCTTGATTACCCAAGCTGACGTGATTAATACTCGCCAGAAAGAGATTGACGATGACAGTGTCTATTTATTTTTAATTGGTCTTGATGATATTTATGACTCTATTCGTGGAGAAATTATTTGTAGTGAACCGTTTCCTAACCTAGAGACAGCGTTTCCAACAGTGAGGCGCAAGGAGCATCACCAACATACCATGCTTAATTAGGGAAGTGCTTCTAAGATGTCTATGGCTATCAAGAAACATGGGAATCAATCATTAACTCAGCACTCATGTAATAGTTCTAGTGATGGAAAGTGCACTCACTGTGGAAGTACTGGACATACTGTGGAGAAGTGTTTTTAGAAGAATGGATATCCTAAGTGGTGGGATAGCTATAAAAAGTGACAGGCGCGTGCTGGACTTGACAACTGCACTGGTCAAAAGGAAGGAAAAGCCGCCGTGTCTACCACTGATTCTGCCTCACCCCCGCTTTACTCCTTCTTTGACCTTGGAACATACTTTATTGGTTCTTGCGCTCTCTAATAATTTGTTATCTATTCCTCAAGTAACAACACAATGAAATTGTTTAGCATTAATATATCTTATTTTCTGCCTTCGTTAGGATCTCAGCAACAGAAAGATTATTGGGCGTGGTACTAAGAAAGAAGGCTTGTATTATGTGGATGATGTGTGTCATGGGGTCGAACCTTGCATATTTGGTTATAGCATCTTTGTTTGGGTCATTTTTCATTTAGTTATTTAGGGAATTTGTTTCATTCTTTATTTTTGGTTTGTAAACCTTTGGATTTTAAGTGTGACACCTGCATTTTGGCAAAAAGTCACTGTGCAACTTATCCTCTTAGCTCTAATAAAATATTCGTGCCATTTGTTTTGGTTCATTTTGAAGTTTAGGGTCCTACTCCAATTACTACTACTTTTGGTTTTCATTGGTTTGTTATTTTTGTGGATGACTGTACTCGCATGACGTGGTTATACTTGTTGATAAATAAGGTGATGTTTCTGATTGCTTTCAGATTTTTCCCAAGATGATTCAAACACAGTTTTCTGCTACTTTAAAGGTGCTTCGTTCTGATAATGGTGGTGAATATGTTAATCGGGCCCTACAAAGTTTTTTTCAGGATAATGGAAATATTCATGAGACTACTTGTCCCTACACACCTCAAAAAAATAGTGTGGTTGAATAGAAAAATAGATAAATTCTTCAGATTACTCGTGCTAGTGACATAGTACAGATGGTGGAAACAATTGAAGAGGAGATTGAGCGATGCACGCGCAAAGGCAAATCGGGCAAATTGCATATTTGGGCTTTGAGATCAGAATCGGGCCCCTGACCCATCAATTCGAAGAAATGAATGGGCTTTTTCGGGCATCCGAGATCATTTAGTAGCCTGAAATCCAGTTTTAAAGTTTTTACAGTTTTTGAAACTTTGTTATTTTCCTATTTTAATTCCTTTATTATTCATAGGGTTCTCTAGGAGTATTTAAGCATACTTTATCCATGGTTAGGGTTATTTTTTGTTATTCCAGTTTTATCAATAAACCTTGAGGTTTCCTCATATCTTCCTGGTGGATTCCAGACTTACATGTTTTAGGCTAAGATTTAGCCAACCAATTGTCACATTGTGTTAGCTAATCTTATTGGTGCTCACATGAAACCACTGTTCTGGGAATAAGTTATTACCTATATCGTGTATCTTCTCAACCGAGTTCCTACAATTGTTTTACAGTTTAAGACACCCTTGGATAAATTGGAGGCTTATGTGTCTATCTCTTCTCACCTTACCCATTTGCCTCGTATTTTTATGTGTGTTGCTTTTATGCATATGCAAAAACATCAACGTATGAAATTAGATCCATGTGCTGTGTAGTGTGTTCTTATTGGTAATCATCTTCATCAACAGGGTTATCGGTGCTATCATCCGCCTACTCGACTGTTTTATGTTACTATGGATGTTACTTTTTTCGAGCATGTGATGTATTTTGACCACCCTGTATCCACTTCTTCTCTTCTGGGGAAGAATGGTGTTGGAGAGCTGAATTGGAAGGCGATTTTTCAGGATAATATTGAGATTAATTGGTTGGCAATACGTGAAGTGGCTAGCATTGAGACAGCCTGCACAGAGTCTACCGGTACTGAATCAGCATGCACAGAACCAATTACCTCACCAGCTACACATGCGGAACCAATCACCGCCAAATTGCCTTGCTCCAAGACACCAAGTGCTCCTCTCTCTACTACTTCTCTAGTACCTAGTCCCAATTCTCCTCAAGCTAATGATTCTGAGGTAAGTATAGAACCTTTGATTAATACTAACAATGATTGTGAATCTATTGAGGGTAGTGTGTATCAGTTAGAACCAATGAGCAATCGTGGGAAACAGCCATATAGACACTACTACAAATATTCAAAAAGACAACGCTGAATACACAACGGTTGGCTCCAAAACCATTGTAGTTGTTTCTTGGGAGCTTTAGTTTTAAACCACAATATAGTTTACTAATTTGGAAGATAGAAATACAATTTCATCTAATTAGCATAAGGCCAAAGACCAAAATGTGGTACCTAATTTACAAAAATATCATTAAAAAATATCAAAATTACACACAATGCCACTCCTTCTAAGGCAAGCATATTATGCCACATGTCCATATCTATCCAACCACCATCGCTGGAATCTCGCCGCCGGCCACCACCACAGCCGGAATCCCGCCGCCAGCCACCACCGCCGGAATCTCACCGCCAAACTCCCGCCGCCGGCCACCTGCCACCACCCGTCGCCGGCCTGCCACCGTCTGCAGGGGATCAACTCCGTTGCCCTTTATTCATCTTTAAAAAAAGAAAAATTTGTGTCATTGAATGGACTCGAACCTTGATCCTCAAAGGAGGAAGACTCACTCACAAACCACTACACCAAACTTGATTTTGTAATATTTATTCAGTTATACAATATTTATATAAAAGCTAAACGGTTTTTTTTAATTAAAAAAAAATTCATTTCACCACATATTCACACAAAAACTGAAAATAAAAGCAGAAACTGCAACAAAAATACAATGTAGATATCAATTATATAAAAAAATAATATTAATAATTTTATAGAAGCAAAATGGAGGAACCAAGATGAAAATACTAAAATGGAAACTGCAATGCAGAAACGGAAACTGCAATGCAGAAACGGAAACTGCGATGCAGAAACGGAAACTGCGATGCAGAAACGGAAACTGCGATGCAGAAACGGAAACTGCAATGCAGAAACGGAAACTGCGATACAAAAATGGAAACTGACCTCCAGCAGGCAACAGGTTCCCTGTGTTGACTGTGGTAGGTGCAATGCTAGTACTTCCTCTTCAAGTGTTCATAGAAGCATCCACAGAAGAAGTAACCATCATATTTGAGTTCCCATTGTGTGACATACCAAGGTCGGTATCATCGTACCAATAGGAGAGGAAGAAATAACAAGCTGTTGATACTGTTGTCTCTGGTTTTGCGGTCGCTTAATCAAATTGTGCAAACGACTCTCCAAAGTTTCCATGTTCATATAGTCATCCTAAAATAGTATTTGCAAATAACACAACCGTAGGTTACTAAAATGATAATTATTTCAGATAAAATAAGAATAATACCAGGTAAGAACCTTTTGCAATAAGACTGATAAAAGAGAGAAACAACGTCTGCCTAAATCGGCTAAAAGAGACGTGAATAGAAAAATAGATAGAAAAGAAAATGAGAAACCTTTGTGTGCGCATGTCGCAACAAACCCTCATCCAATTTTTTAACAATCTCCCTAAACTTTGTGTCACTCATTGGCTGGGGATGTTGCTGCTGCTGTATAATTTGACAGCTGAAAGGCAAGATGATAACATCAGTACTCAGGTAAACAATGCTCAAACATAAAACGCGGAATACTGCATTTGAATCAACAAAAGTACAATTATGAGACAACTAAAAAACAAACAGCCAAAGAAAACTCCAAAATTTGTTTACCCTTTCAAATAAATAAAAGAACTAATTAATCATGCATTATTGGATCTGAAGCAACAGAAACAAAAATGTAATTTTCATTGTTAAGAAATCTGGAATATTTTCATAAAGATGGAAGAAGAGAGAGAGAGAGAACAAGGCTTCGAATACTAGATACTGTGTTACACTCATAGAATTCATCTGTGGTTTGCAGGACACAAATCTTGTTTCACATAAAGCATACAACATAGACATGAAATGGCAATCCACTTCAAAATGCAAGAACAATCAGGATATGCAAAATTGACTCCCCATAAAAGGCTTAATAACGTTTCCATGTGACACAGAAAAAACAGTTTAGCCTTCGTTGTATGTCTTGAATTATTCCGTCGATCATATTGGTTAAGATTATATGGACACTTTGATAGTTTGTATTTTTTTAGTCTGTAGCATGTGGATATCTTGTCCACTTTGTATTTATTCTTTTCAAATGAATAAAGCCTATGTTATTCATCCAAAAAATAAATAAAAATCAAGCATTTCTTAATATTTCCCCAAGGATCTGAAAGCATATGTACAAGTCAATGCATCTGATATTCAAAATAAAGCACATCAGATACTATTTTAAAAGAAATGAATCAAACAAAAATAATCATATATCAACAATATCTTTGAACAGACTAAAAACACACTTCAAAGAAAATGAGCAAAGAATAAAGAAATCAACATGATAACAAGCAATTCAATATCCTTATAAATAAGGAGATATAGCAAGAAGCACAGTGGTTTGTATGGCTCAAATCTAAACAAAAACAGATAAAGCAAGTTACTTTCAAAATTGAAAGTCAAGAAAATGAACCCACGAAATCCAAAAAAAATAGGACTGCAAACAAACTGAGGCAATAAACCAAAAAAATTATAAAAAAAATGAAGAAGACAATGGAAACTAGCTAGAAAACCATACCTCAATCGAAGGATTTGAGGGCCGGAGGAGAGAGATCGAGGGATTAGAAAACCGAGTAAAAATCCGATCAAAACCTGGGTTTTCCGACAAAATAGCAGCAGCAGAGGTAAGAGGAAGGTCGGAGCTGGCTTAGGGTGCGACGCCGGTCAAAACTTGAACTGTCCGGTGTCGGTCGAAACAGAGGGGAGGAGAAAGGGAGAAGACGCGAGGAGAGAGAGAGAGAGAGAGAGAGAGAGAGAGAGATCTGAGAAACTAATGAATTTGGGTTAGGGTTTTAAATGAAAAGGGTATAATTGTCTTTTTAATGACTAATGTAAGGTGGGTCAACAAATCTGGTCTTCCTCTTTGGCCTAATCCAAAATAACAATTCTTTTCTAGGTATTAAAACCCAAACCAAAATATCAAATGTCTTAAATACTAATAAATAAAGTTATCTATGTCTAATACCTAATTTTCCTTTGTTTCTTCCACAACGGTTATTATGTAACCGTTGTTAAAAGGGGTTTTTAAGCGTTGTGGTTTATAGTATTTGGTTTTCTGATTTTATTTCACAACTTTCTACAACGGTTTTCGTTTCAACTGTTGTAATTAAAGCTTTGCAAAAAAATACACGGAGTGAACAGTGGCTCAATATTTTTCTTCAGCCCCGATAGTTCTCATTCTCTCTTATCTTTTGTCTCTTGCATCTACTCTCTCCACGGTCTTGTTCTTCCCACCTCGTTGCCTTGCCCTTTGCCACAGCCATAGACAGCGAGACTCTGTCTCTCGCGTCTCTCTCTCTCTCTCTCTCTCTCTCTCCTCCCTCCTTCTAGTTCAGAGGGATTTGGGTTTTAATTTTAGGGTTACTGATTTGGGTTTTAATTTTAGGGTTACTGATTTGGGTTTTAATCTAACCATTTGTTTGTGTGCTTGTAAAGGTGATGGCGTCGAAACGGATCTTGAAGGAGCTGAAGGACCTCCAGAAACTTGTAGAGATCAAGGTTTGGGTTATGGTGCTTTTGGGTACAGATCTTGAAGGAGCTGATGCGTCGCACAGATTTTTGGGTACTTTTATAGTCAGTAGGATTTCCTGTGTGCTTTTGGGTTATGGTTTCCATTTTCATAGAGATCAAGGTTCTGGTGTTTTGAGGTTTATGTGATCTCAAAGTTTGGAATCATTGATGGGTTTTATGCCTTTTCAAACAATGGTTTTTGCCAAGGTGAGGATTTTTTAACTTTTTTTTTTCAAGAATAGAAGACTCCAGATAATTTTGTTCTGGAGTTTTTCTCCAGTTGAGCATATGAGTTTATAGCTGCTGCAAATTAGGATATCTATTACAGCAGATAGAAATGTATTGCCATCAGTATATCTGTGTAAGCCATTTGCTCTAAAATCTCGTTTTATGCTTATTTGTGATTTGTTCTGTTCTTATCAAGATTTGCAGAAGCATATTCCTTTTCAATTGTCTGTTCCTGAGCATGGGAATGGATGAAAGTTGACCTTTTTCTCAAGGGGGGTAGTTTGGCATTTATTGCATTGTATTTAGACAAGTTTATTTTGGCATATGAAATGCAATACCTGCCAATGGTTTCAATGTTTCTAGCAGCTGAATGCTTTTACTTTGGTGTATTTGTACAACGTATTGCTTGCCTATTTTGGTGAAAGAATTTTAGTGCAAGAATTGTTTTGATTTCGAGCCGTATTGTCAGATTTAATTTCTATTTTAATGTAATAGATTGCTTGTGCATAGCCATTGCTCCTGCAGATCATGATCTCTATCTTTTTGTTTCCATGTTTGTTGCAGAGTTTCAGATCTATCAATGGGACTAGAGATGGACTTCGATCGAAATCGCACAGTGGGTCGAGTCCTAACACTGTTCTCCCAAGTTTGTTGTTAAGGAAGACAGAGCTTAAAAAACAGAGTAAACCCTCTTTTATTTTCAATTTTATTTTTGCGTCAATTACACTTCAAGTTCTTTGCTTTTGACTGTGCTTACCTTTACTTTTCATCCCCTAATCCTTCTTTGGGCTGGAGAAAAAAACAAAACCCATTTGCAAATCACACCCCCTTACTAAATTAATTGATTTTCAAAACCAAATTACACCGCTAGTTATATGAAAAGTCACTGACATGATGAGAAATGGGTTTTTGAAGAAAAGCTTCTTGCTTTCTTCATTTTCGCTGAATGCATAGATCTGTCCTCTTATAAACCCTCATTTTTGGCGATAAAACCAGCTTTTGGCTAACTGGGTTGCCTAATTTTCTTCAAGTATTCTTACCCATCAACGAAAGAATAGATTTTTGGTTGGCAATTTGAGGTATTTATTGCTCCTGTAGAAAGAGCAACTAATAAGTCTGTGCCAGGAAGCTTCTTTCATGGTTTCTTTCAGTCTCTTCACAAGTTCATGGATCTATGATTTTGCTTGCTGAGAAATGAAACTTCTTTTGTGAGGTGAGTTTCAACTTTTATTACAAGTTCAGCAAAAATCAAAGCTTTGTAAAAGTTGCAGCTAGGTGGGTGTTGTTTGGTAGAAGCAGGCAGAGATGATTCAGCTGTTGTTCTTAGTTCTTTTTGCTGAGGGTGTTGTGGCGTTTCTTCTATTGGTAAAGATTGGGCCATTGAGGGAGCTTGTGATAAAGAGCCTGGATCAGCTCAAAATGGGTAAGGGTCCAGCTACTGTGAAAACCATTGCTTGCACCATGTCTGTGATTCTCCTGTCAAGCTTTATTAGCATTGTTAAGATCCAGAACAAAGTTGTAAAGCTTGGAACTTTGTCACCTATGGATCAGGTTCTGTGGAGAACCCACTTGCTTGAGGCTTCATTAATGGGTATATTCCTGCTCATTTTTTCTTAGTTGCTTTGAGTGCTTGCTTTACTATTCAGTTTGTGAACTTCAACAGTTGGATTCTTATTTAGGGTTTCTTTTTTTAGTTGGGAAAAGAGTAGGCCAGCAAGAAATGAGTTTTGTTTCCTGTGAACAAGATTTTAAGGGCTTAAGGCTATCACCCTACGGATTGTTAGAAGGATTCACCCTAAGGCTTTATGATTTTACCATTCAATGGTTCTGCATGTATTGAAAGAATCTTTTGGCTGCGTGTTTAATATTTATTGTGTGGCTTCTTTAGAGTGTGTATTCAGATCTTGGAGGAGATATTGCCGACTGTTACAGGCTCTTCTTGGAGACAAGTTGTCATCGGGATACTGTCCCAGCAAATGGCAGGCATTCAAATTGGCAAGTTTGGTTACCAGTTTGAATGCTATGTGGTTGATACTCTGAGTACCAGTTTGAACTGGTAGTCATATCTCTTATCTCTCTTCTATTTAATTCGACTTCAATTGAAAGTTTTATGAAATTATTTTATCTATTTAATCATTAAGTCTTATTTTTGATATCTTGTTACAGCGGAGTAAAACAAATTATTGTACAGATACACAAAATCAAATTGATGAAGTATGGCATGAGTGGGCAGATTGTGTGATGACCAATTATGTGTAGCTCAGACCTCAAAGTGGACAAGGTTTTTTGGCTTAGAATAGTGGACAAGGTTATCAAACACTGTTTTGGTTTCTTTTGAACATGATTACGTGGCAATCACTTGGATTGTCATTTTGTGAATGGTAGAATTTTCACATAGAATGTACAAAGTTTTAGATTATGTGGTTCGTAGCTTCGGGATGTATGTACTAAATTCAAAGCTCTAGATTGCATGTAGACCTCAAATTGTTGTAATTGAACAGGTTCGAATACTTTTCATATTGAAATATGAATTCATTGTTCTACCTATATTCGTTAATTTTGGAATGCAACAATATTAATTAATTTTTAAATCATATTCAGTACTAAAGGAATATCATTAACTACAACGGTTACCCATTCAAACCGTTGTAGAAATCCTCTTATTACAACGGTTAGAACCAACATTCATTGTATAATAAGAACATTCACAACGGTTATTCTGAAAACCGTTGTGCAAAGTTATCAATAACCGTTGTGGAAAGAACCATATTACAACGGTTATTGAACAAAACCGTTGTTGAAAGTGACTTACTACAACGGTTTTTCTCAATAACTGTTGTTGAAAGGGCCATATTACAATGGTTGCTTTTGTATACATGTTTTATTTGTGAGAATTTACAACGGTTTTTCTTAAAAACCGTTGTTGAAAGTGACATATTACAACGATTTTTGACCGTTGTCATAAATAGGTAGAAAAGACGACACTCTTAACCTCAACGGTTTTAGAAGACTTTCAACAACGGCTAAAAACCGTTGTCTATTAACTTTATTGTAGTAGTGAGATATTCAACAAAACTTGCGAAGAAGGTGAAGTATCTTATTGCTAATTATATGTCTACTCACAGATTATCTGAAGCTTGTAAGGCATTTGTAAATCAAATGTCTATGGTGGTTATTCCTACTAAGGTGCATGATGCATTATCTTATTTAAAATGGACTAGTGCTATGATAGAAGAGATGCAAACTCTTGAGAACAATCAAACATGGGCGTTAGTGTCATTGCTATAAGGGAAGAAACCAGTTGGTTGTAGATGGGTTTATACTATTAAACATAAACCTGATGGTTCTATTGACAGGTATATGGCTATGAGCAAAGCAACGTTGATATTCTTTGTTTCTTAAGGGACAAAGTGGTAAGTTAATAGCTCGTATTATTTATATGGATGATATGAATGTGATTGGTGATAATCTTGATGAAATTGGCAAACTAAAGGGCTATTTAGCTTCTAAATTTGATATGAAGGATCTTGGTGGATTGAAATACTTTTTGGGCATTGAAGTGACTTGTTCTGCACATGGAATTTTCTTGTCACAAAGAAAATATGTTATTGATTTGTTAAAGGAAATAGGTATTTGATGTATAATTTTACTACCTGAAAATTAGATAGTTAAATTTAAGAAATAAACTTGCAAGCGCACAAAGTTAATGCAATATAGCTAAGACAAGTACGAGGTTGTTCCCACAAAGACTGAATAAATTCTTAAGTTGTTGTGAATTATAAACTAATTTAAATCCTAAATTACTCTAGACACCCTAACTAATAAACTTAAAACTAACGACTCAACTAAAACTTAATAAAGGAGTTTTGAGAGTTGGTTTTGAAAGATTTTCTTTAAAAGAATATTGAAAATAAGAAAATTAAAAGACAAGATAACGAAGAAAAACGTGAACTAAATAAGTTTGTGAAAGATTTTAAAGAAGCTTACCAAGACAACAATTTCACCACAATTCCTCTTATCCAAACCTTAGCATGCATACTATCAAAATTCTCAAGTTATGTTGATTATTAGTTCTCCAAAATTATGATAAACTCTTTTCACAGCAATTAACCATTTCTTCTTACACGCAATTTATCCTTGGCATGAGGCATAAATATAAACATATAAAAAGACCTTAGGTTCAATGAGAACTTTTACACAATCACACAAACCCCTAAGAGTATGGTGTTTACCTTAGGTGCATTCATGAATTTAATCACAAGAAGCAAAACTCATATTAGGCGTGGCGTATACCCTAACATGCATCAAATTACTTAACCAAAAACCTAGATTGTAGCTAAGCATCAAGATCATTAGTTAAGAAAATAAGCACAGTGATTAAATTTCAACAACATGGAAATTCTAATAGCATGACATAACTAAGCTTTGAATAATTAGAAAAGGGTTACATTGTGTCTTAGTGAAAGAAAATAAGTTACTCATAATCATGGTAACAAAGCAAAAATAAAACATGGAGAAAGAGATAAGAAAAACCCTTAGAGTTTAGAGGCATGGTCGCTCTTCCTTGCTCTACAGTTGAATTTTGAAATTTCTGGTATATCTCCTTTGAGCCCCCCGACCTCCCCTCTAAAAAGAACCTAAAACCTAGTTAGAATGGGCCTAAACAAGTGGCCTTACACGAAGACTTGATTTCCAAGACAGTTCCTAACTAGAAAAAGTAATTAAAACTAAGTTTCCAAAAACTTCCAGGAAACTACATGTGATCCTCTTTGTGAATGTGATTTGAACACCTTCCTGACCTCCAAAAAATTGCGTACGACCACTCTTTGGAAAACTCTGGATGTCTTCTTTCCAGCCATATTTCTTGTGCCGCAATCCGATGTTGTATGAGTGAGTTATGGCCAAAATACCCTCGCTGACTCAGTATTCTCCGGGAATTAGTTTAGGCTTGAGTTGTCTAATTAAAAATGGGCACCTTAGCAGTCTTCAAAAATTATGTAGATGTTATATGGGGTATACAGACTCAGATTGCGCAACAAAGGGGGATAGAAGGAGATCTACATCTGGTTATTTTGCATTTGTTGGAGGTAATATGGTTATATATGGAGGAGTAAAAACCAGAAGGTTGTATCTTTGTCTAGTGCAGAAGCATAGGTTGTATTGTGATAATCTGTTAGCAATCAAGATTGCAGAAAATCCAGTTCAACATGATAGAACGAAACATGTGAAAATTGATCGAAACTTTATTTATGAGAAATTGGAAGAGAAAATTATTGCAGTTCCATATGTCAAGACTACTGAACAATTGGTTGATATGTTGACCAAGGTTGTATCAAATCAAGCCTTTACTGATTCACTTGTGAAGCTGGACATCTATGACATCTATGCACTATCTTAAGGGGGAGTGTTGGCGTGAATCAATATTCTTTATTGTAATTTATTTTGTATTTATGTTTAATTATAGGAATACCGAGATTGTATTTATTTCCTTTTTCCTTTCCTAGATAGGATTGTATTTGTATCACTATAAATACCTCCTTGTGATTAAAATAAAACACACTGAATTATTAGAAACCTCAATAGTATTTGAGTATGTTGAGTCTTCAGTTGCTCTCACCATGCAGAGGCATTCCTCCTCAATTTAATGGCCACAATCTTAACTTTCTTCTCATCTGGCACCTCCTTGTAGTCAATTATGCGCTCAACAGTATTGAGCCAATCGTCAAAGCCATTAGGTTGCATCCGTCTTTCAAACTCAGGTAAGTCGACTTTCATGTTAAAATTTCAACCGTAATTGATCTCATCCCCTTTCCACACCTTCCAAAGGCAGGTTGTTGTAAAAGGGATTTTCGTTTCTCTCCCCCTTAGAACTCTCACCACCATGGCTTTGAGTCTCGATGCAAGTGACATAATCAGTGAGTTGAGTCAAACAATATGGGTAGAATATTTTCAAATATATTTCATTCTTTGAAAGGAGGTATTTATAATACAGGTTACAAACCCTAGTAGGGTTTAATTAGGAAATAAGTGGAATCCTATTTACATAATATCTATACAAAAGGAAAAATAAATAAAACCCAAATAGAATAGGATATACTCTACTCGCCAACACTCCCCCTCAAGTTGGAGCAAAGACGTCACGCATGCCCAACTTGTCAAGCGAGTTGAGAAAGATACTTGTAGAAACGGCTTTCGTAAGAACATCAGCTAACTGATACTCTGAACGGATGAAGGGGAAGGACACAATCTCCGCATCCAACTTTTCTTTAATGAAATTTCGATCAACCTCCACATGCTTTGTACGGTCATGTTGTACAGGATTATGAGCAATTGCAATTGCAGCCGTATTGTCACAATATAAATCCATGGGTTTATTAGGCCCAAAACCAAGGTCTTTGAACAATCTCCTCAACCATAGTAACTCAAATACACCATGGGCCATTCCCCGATACTTGGCCTCAGCACTAGATCTAGACACCACCTTTTGTTTCTTGCTCCTCCACGTAACCAGATTGCCACCCACAAACATAAAATACCCAAATGTCGAACGCCTATCTGTGGCTGAACCTGCCCAATCAGCATCTGTATACCCTTCTACATTCGTATGGCCATACTTGGAGAAAAATTAACCCCTTGCTAGGAGCTACTTTCAGATACCTTAAAATACGAGTCACAGCCCCCATATGATCTACACTAGGAGAGTGCATAAACTGACTCACTATATTTACAGCATACACAATATCCGACGAGTATGAGCTAAATAAATCAACTTCCCAACAAGTCGTTGATAACGTTCTTTATCAGTCGGAACTTGATCGGGATATATCCCCAACTTATGATTCTGCTCACTAGGGGTATCAATCAGTTTACAATCCAACATTCCAGTTTCTGCAAGTAAATCCAAAACATACATTCTTTGGGATAGAAAAATACCATGTTTAGATCTGGCAACTTCAATCCCAAGAAAATACTTTAAATCACCCAATGATTTCATCTCGAACTCGGAAGCCAGATACTTTTGAAGACTCTGTATTTCTACATGATTATCTCCAGTCACAATCATATCATCAACATAAATAATTAAAGCCGTCAATTTACCTTTATGACGCTTCAGAAACAAAGTATGATCAGAGTTACTTTGCAAATACCCAAACTTCTTCATGGATGCAGCAAATCTTCCAAACCACGCTCTTGGAGACTGCTTTAATCCATACAAGGATTTCCGTAGCTTGCACACCACACCCTCCTTAGAGGTCACAGGGATACCCGGCGGAGGATCCATATATATTTCTTCCTTGAGGTCACCATGGAGGAATGCATTTTTGACATCAAATTGTAGCAGCGGCCAGTCACGGTTAGCAGCTAAGGATAAGAGTACGCGTACAGTGTTGAGCTTAGCTACTGGAGCAAAAGTCTCTGTGCAATCCACTCCATATGTCTGAGTATATCCTTTTGCTACCAATCTTGCCTTGTAACGGTCAATGGAACCATCAGCCTTGTGCTTCAAAGTAAACACCCATCTGCACCTAACTGCCTTTTTTCCTTTTGGTAAAGGAACTAACTCCCAAGTAGCATTCTTGTTCAAGGCTTCCATCTCAACATGCATTGCATCTACCCAGTTTTGATTAGATAGAGCATCCTGCAACTTAGTTGGCACACATACACTAGATAATTGACACAAATATGATGCATATGACTTAGATAAACGAAGAGTTGACATATAATGGTTAATGGGATATTTAGACTTGGCATGTATATCAGGAGAATATTGCACTTTAGGTTTCCCACGGGTAGTACGTGGGGGCAAAGAATAGGTAGGCACATCATTAGAAAGTATCTCATTATCACAACTTGATTGAGGCAATGGCAGGGCAGAGGGGGGTCTATTATCAATTTCATCTGTACGAGAGTTGCCAATATCACTGTTATGTCCTTCTGAGAGAGGCTCGAAAACACCAAAAATTTCATCTAGCGACCGGTCGTGGCTTTCCTGGAGACTGGTCGCGTTACTCGTATCGGTACTGTTGCTCGTCGACGCGAGCGACCGGTCGTTTCCTGGGCAGATTCGTTCGCGACCGGTCGCTACCTCACTGCGACCGGTCGCTTTGCTCATATCGGTACTGTTGTCCTTCGTCGACGCAGGCGACCGGTCGCGTCCTATGTGCGACCGGTCGTTTTCATCACAGATTCGTTCGCGACCGGTTGCGTCTTCCCTACGACCAGTCACTTCCTGTTCGCCAGAAATTTGTTCTTCAGGTCCAAAAAATTCCATATTTTCCACTCCGAAACTCTTCAATTCACTCCCCCTCTCCCCCTGAATTGAAGAGGAGGGAGAAACATAATAGGGTACTTCTTCATGAAATGTGACATCCAAAGTGACATGTACCTTCTGAGTAGGCGGGTGATAACACTTATAACCCTTCTGAGTAGGAGAATAACCAATGAAGACGCAACGGAGAGCACAAGGATCAAGTTTACTCTGTTGATGGGAGTAGACATGAACATACGCAACACACCCAAACACCTTCGGAGGTAACTTAGAAACCGAAACCGGAGGAGTAAGAGCACACAACACATCAAGTGGAGTCTTGAAATCAAGAACCCGACTAGGAGTACGATTACTCAAGTAGGCGGCGGCCAAGACACCATGTCCCCAAAGATGATGGGAAACAGACATATCCAACATCAGAGAGCGAGCAACCTCAAGTAACTGGCGATTCTTCCTTTCAGACACACCATTCTGTTGAGGTGTGAATGGAGTGGTAGTTTGGTGAATGATACCTTGATCACGAAAGAATTGGGCCAAGGTATGATTCACATATTCACCGCCATTATCAATGCGAAATACTTTAACACGAGCATGGAACTGAGTAGACACCATGGCACAAAAGTCAGGAAGAATAGAGGCAACATCATGTTTATTCTTCATCAAATACACCCATGTTAAGCGAGTGCAGTCATCAATAAACGTCACAAACCAACGGAAACCATGAGAAGTCACACGAGCAGGACCCCAGACATCAGAATGTACTAACTCAAAAGGCAAAGCAGCTTTATTATTACTTAAGGGAAAAACAGTACGGTGGCTCTTGGCCATTACACATGTCTCACACTTAAAACTGGATTCATCACAGGAGCGAAATAAAGATGGAAACAGACGTTTAAGGTAGCCAAATGACGGGTGTCCCAAGCGACGATGCCATAACCAAATTTGTTGTTTGTCTTTGACACTGCAACTTTGAACAGTATTAACGACATGATCACGAACTGGTGCAGAAGGCAATGTCAAATAATATAACCCACATAGCCGTTTACCATGCCCAATCACCTCGTGAGTCTTGAGATCCTGAAAAGAGCAATGGGTAGGATAGAAAGTAGCAGAAGCATTAAGTGTATCAAGTAATCAACCAACAGATAACAAGTTACAATGGATATTGGGAACTAATAACGCACGAGACAAGGACAGAGTTGGAGTGAGAGAGATTGTGCCCTCGCCAGTAATTGGAGAAGGCAAGCCATTAGCACTAGTTATGTATGGGTCACGAGTGTTACTAGACAACTCATCAAAAAATTTAGCATCATAAGTCATATGATCAGAAGCACCAGTGTCAATTATCCAAGTATTGGAGCTAGTACCTGGAGTTATCACCCATGATTGTAGAAGCAGCAGCAACAGCAGCAACAATGGAGTTATCACCCATGATTGTAGCAGAAACTCAACAAAGCACGCAGAGTATACAATAGAACACAGCACAGACACAAAAACGGCAGATGCACGAAGACAAGCATGAACACAGTAGAGATACGAACACAACAGAGCACACAGCGGAACACAGCAAAGACACTGGCACAAACACGACAGAGTACGCAGCAGAACACAGCAAGGGCACAGGCACAAGAACCCTAAAAGAAATTAGGGCACACAGTAAAACACGGGTGGGCACAACACACACAGGTCACCAAAAAGTCGGCTCTGATGCCAAGTCAAACAATATGGGTAGAATATTTTCAAATATATTTCATTCTCCGAAAGGAGGTATTTATAATACAGGTTACAAACCCTAGTAGGGTTTAATTAGGAAATAAGTGAAATCCTAATTACATAATATCTATACAAAAGGAAAAATAAATAAAACCCAAATAGAATAGGATATACTCTACTCGCCAACAAGTTGTTGGATCATTCTTTTAATTTTATCTATGCCGTATGCAGTATTACAGCCCTCCATAGGGATACCACCCAACCACACCTGTTATGAGCCATGGAAGGCTTCTCTCCACCCACATGAGCCAAAGCTCAGATACCATATTGATGGGGAGTTGGTATCTCAAACACGAACCTCCAACGAAACTGCACCAACACTAGAAATATCGAACGAACACTCATAATATACTACTAAACTTAACTGCATTTTCTTATTGTAATCTCAAATTCAACGTGACCAACTGGTCTACAAGAACAGGTTTAAATAACAATGACTTCCTAGCAAAATAAGGAAAACATGATTCTAATACCATCAGGAAAACCAAAACAAGAGGAAGAATTGAAAATGAAGTAACTTAGCAGTAGAAAACGCAATCTCCTAATTTATTTTGGTCAATAATCTTTGAGGTAATTACGAGACTTGACTAATCTCTTAGGCATCCCTAGATTGGCTGCAACAGTTGACTCTTTTCAAGGACAAGATTATCAACTGATTGAGTTGATTTGGATGCTCTTGTATCACCTTCTCTTGGATCTTGAGCCTCTACATTTAGTATCAGTGCATTTATAAATTTTTTTAACCATTTGATTAATCTAATTGAGCTAATTATTCCAAATCAACATAATTATATTTGATTAAAAACACACATTTTATACCGTATCACTTATCGCTTCCTAATCTTTAATGAGCTTAATTTTATTTTATTTCTATTTTACTTTTAGTCAACACCCCAATTCTCCTATTACAAACCCTCTTGTCAGGCTCCCAATTCCATGGCTACCATCTGTCCCGCAGTCCAACCTCAATATCTCCTCCTGATTCCTATTAGACATTTTCTTATTTTATTTATGCACTGTCAACTTCCAATATAATTAAATCTAAAACTCAAGACAAATCCAAAAGCATGGAATGATGAAAAACAGAAAGGCAGAGAATTGGTGACCTTGGAAAGCAATAATGGATGATGCACATACAGAATTTTGGACTTATATACATATATGAAGACTCTAGATTAGTTAATAAATAATTATTGTTCTTGTTGTTTTAATTTTCATGTTCACATTTTTGACAAACGGGTTGCAGGTTTGAGGGGATGTAGTGCTCTCAAATCCCTCATCCAGGTGCTGATCATGTTGGCTTCAATGAAAAGTATGACTGGTTCTTCAAGGGATTCAATTTGGTAGCACATATCAAAGAAAGACGGTTTGACTATATATTTATGTACTGGTTGGATGTATTAGGGAGGTTCCAGATCAAGAACGGCTGATTTCCTCTTCCCACTCAATCACTTGATTGTTTGATTGCTATCATCTCTCCTGAAGACTTGCTGTTTGCCTTTCAGTCATTGATTTCCTTATATTGTTAATTGTAATCAACAGCTATTAACTAGGAAATTGTAGTTATGGGTAAATTCTTTACTTTCCTGTTTCTCACATTCACAACGTGTATGAATGTATTGTCTCTGTACAAACTCTAATGAATAAAATCATCCCATTCAATCAAAGGCCTCTGTCTTTTACATGGTATCAAAGTGTCCAACGCTCCCTCGAGCAAAGATCCCAAGACAATAACCACCCAAATCTTTGTCAATAACCTCTTATCCCTTCATGGCTGACCAACCATCCAAGAATCAAGAAGTCACTGTGACTCTTTCTTCCAGTTCGACACCCTCAGTCAATTCCTTGATCACCATCAACGCTGCTGCTCAGCTACCCATCAAACTCATGCCCTTGAACTATTCTTCTTGGCATGCACAGTTCACTGTTTCCGTCGAGTGAGGTATGGTTTTGCATCCTTTTTCTGCTCTCTATCCATTTATGTAAGTAGTTTGGATCAATTTTAGAGTTTCGAAAATTAATCAAAACACCCATATAGGGCCAAAAATTTTGACTGTTTTTCACCCATCTTCGACCACTTTTTGGCCGAGGCACGAGAACAGAACTTTTTCCCCTTGTTAGTTTGAATGTTTTGGTATAGGTATTGCCCAATATCGTTGAAATTTTCAGTCGCTGTAATTTTCTCAAGAAACCCACTAACGGCGGTAGAGTATGGCACCGCGTGGGCCCTGTGTCATTAGCTTGTTTTCGACCTAGAATTATTCCCTCATTGTCCCGAGCACGACAATATGCTCGGATTTGAATTTGGTTACTGTTTGACTATCAAACGGATATTGCGCCTGTTATGTGATATCCGGGTTCGATAGGTTCGGACCGTTCGATCAATTCCAATTTCAATTATGTTATTCCTCGTACCTCTAGGATCATGCAGGAACTTGTTGATCGAGAATTGGAATCCCGAATACTCCGAATCAACGATTCTAGGGTTACGTTAATTGGTCGTCGTCTGATCGTGCAATCGATGTTGATCCGATCGATCGATTGAGGTCAAACCTTCGGGACTTATTTAGTAGACTTTGTTGGACCTATAGGAACTTTCAGATTGGAAATCGTAAGTCATGGCCTTGCGGGCCTAATTTACCTAAATGGTGGGCATTGTCAACCCGATCGGGACCTTCTGGTTAGGAGGTGTTTGTGGGTTGGTTGTTTGATTTTATATTGTTATTTTTCTATGAGAGTTTTATTAACTGTTTATGAATTATTGTTCTATCGCTTTTACTTTCCAAGTATGATATATCTCTGTGTATTTTTATATATGTGTTGAATGGTTTGAAATTGGATTGTGTTGCCTTCATAAATATTGATGTGTTCGAACATCCCGTTTGCCTTCAGGAATATTGATGTCTTCGGACATCTTGGATGCCTTCGGAAATATTGATGTCTTTGGACATCTCAGTTGCCTTCGGGAAATAAAAGTGTCTTACGACATACAGTTGTCTTCAAAATGTCTTTGGGCATATGGTTGTCATCAGACATATGGTTGTTGTCAGACATATGGTTGCCTTCAGATTATCTTCGAACACCCCAGTTACCTTTGAATTTGTCTACACATGTATGACATTACCCCACGAGTATCGGGGACTCCCGAACCATGTGGTGCTAGGATTGCGTTCTCAGGTTGTCTACACATGTGGTTAGCTAGTTTCCCCATTCCCCAGTTGCGTTCAGATTTAATGATATTTTCCATGTACCCCTTGGTGGGTGATTGCAGGATATATGCACTATCCGGACAGTCGCAGGTATGACTTTCAGGTAAAAGGTGTGGGTGCATGTGTGTTATGAGTGTGAAATTACAATTTTGTACTTGGTGTAGGGTTATTTTAGTCACTTTTTAATCCAGTAGGATTTTGGGGAAATCAATGTTACTGTTGTGTAGAGCGCATCGATATGAGTTCGTAGACACGTAGTGGGCTCAAATCGGAGTTGTGACGGAGAAGTTACGATCAACAGAAGTGAAGTGGCACAATCGTAAATATTTTGAAGTATGGTTTTTAAAAGGCTTATTTATGTACATGCCCTTGTGCTTTCAAAGTTGTCTCAGATTACCACCTGTTCTTTGAAACATCTCAAAATATCACCTACACTTTTAATAATTGCCATACGTTACCAATTCCGTCAGCATTACTAGACGTTCCGTTACTTGATGTGGCCCCCACTCCTTGGGTATGGGTTTGCTTCTAGTTTTCTTTCCAGAAGACAACGGCACAACCATTGTTGACAAAAGTAACAAGCTTTTCTCTTATTCATCGTCCTCTTCCCCATCTCCTTCCTTTTCTTCTTCTTCATCTTCTTCTTCTTCATAAAAAACATGCACAATTTTCAGATGAACCAATTCCAATGATCTCCTTTTGTCCAAAGCCCAATCCACAATTTCCATCTGTGCCCTTTTGGTCTTCATCACCCTCCTCATCTTCACCCTCTCAACCTTTGAACCCACAACCAAGCCTCACCCACTCATCACAACAGCCTCCAGAAGATTTCTCTCCCAAAAATCTCCACTCACCACCAACACAGACCCCAAATTACTCAATAAAGCCATCACGTAACGGAACGTCTCTTAATATTGACAGAATAGGTAACGTCAGACAGTTAATAAAAGTGTATGTGGTATTTTGAGACGTTTCAAAAAACAAGTGGTAATCTGAGACAACTTTGAAAGCACAGGGGCCATGTACATAAATAAGCTTTTTTTAAAACTAGATTTTCCTATCTTTCTCTCTCTCTCTCTCTCTCTCTCTCTCTCTCTCTCTCTCTCTCTCTCTCTCTCTCTCTCTCTCTCTCTCTCTCTCCTCTCGGTTTTGCACAGCCGGCGACTTTGACTGGCTGTAACTTCTAGCTCCGGCCACCAATTCTCATGAGACCAGTGCCAAAACGACCACCGCGACTTCCTCTTCCCGACCCACCATGCCTCCGACGAAACTCGCAGACACCATCGCCAGAAATCGTGAAAAACAGGATGGATGTTACCTAAAATTTTCGGCATTCGTTCTTACGATTCTTGCCACCATTTTTGTCCATCCAGGTATGCTTTCTCATCCTCTCAACATGTTCTATCTGATGGCTGAGTTTATTAGGATTGATTTTGAAGTTTTGAAACCCATTTTATAACTCTAAGTTTCAGCCGGATTTCGGCTTGAAATTTCGATAAGTTTTGGCCACTTTTTGGCCGTGGTCAAAGAACAAAAGTTGCTCCACTCATTATCCAGATCTTGTAGGTATAGGTATTGTGGGTGTTTCGAGAATTTTCCGGTCTCTGGATTTTCTCAAGACATCCACGCGCTGTCGGCGCTTGTGGCGGTGCGTGGGCCCTGTTTAGGTGACCCATTTGGTTCTAAAATGATCTCCATGTCGTCCAAAGCACGACGGTATGCTTGGATTTGAATTTGGTTATCGTTTGACTGTCGATCGGATTTACGCATATTAGGTGTTATCCAGGTTCGCCATGTTCGGACCGTTGGATCGACTCCATTTTCAAATATGTTGATCTATGTACCTCTAGGATCGTATAGGAATTCACAGATCGAGAATCGGAGTCCAGGATGCTCCGATTCAGCGACTAAAAGTTTGTTATTATAATTCACTTATGGCTTGATAGAGGGGTTTGGTGTCATTATGGGCCTAATTAAATGTCAATTATATATTTACACTCAAATATATGCCTATGTGTTTGGGTTAGGGGTACATTGGATATTAACGCGGGTTTTTCAAAGGTTGTCTTGGAAAGTGAATAATAAGGGTTATGAATTCTGGTTTGCTGAATGGTATATTATACGTAGGTGGAATTGATTTGAGAGCGGATGTTGAAAGTTATGGGTGATCCAATTTGAACTAGTGAATGTTTAGGATGGGATACATGATTATAGGAGTTTCGGGAATGCTTATTATTATTACTATTATTATTAGTGCTATTAATATTATTTATGAAGGATTATGGTGACTTTGTGTATGATATGGTGTTTTTGGATGTTATTATCTTGTCTTATGGGATTTTCAGAGATTGTATATTGCCTAAGTATATGAATAGTGATTTGAATATTAATTATATCGAATGGGCTTATTTAGTCTTGATGTTTTTCTTAATTATGGTTTAAATATGGTTTCAAAAAGGAAGTATGGGTATTATTTTATTATATATATTTTTGTTATATGGAAACGAATTGTTTTGGAAATTGGATTTTGACAGTATTATCTTCATAATATATTAGTTTATGAAAGTGAATTTTGGATCTTGGCGATGACAAGTCATCTCATGTACCCCCCTTGGATACTGATACTAGGATTGATGGATAATGGATACTTGGAAATTTTGGTTATGGTTTGAATCTGATTGGAACCCGGGCACCCTTGACGGGGTGTTTCGTAGACCCTTAGCGGGGTAGTCTGCACGCACAGGACCTGTCACAGGCACACAAATATTGAGGATTCTGTTGTGAGTGCTGGTGAGCCCTATCCCCCGGTTGGACGGCTCGTCCCTAGCCACATGGTTGTTAAGGATTCCTCTGTGTGGTTCAGCCAAACGATCCCCAGTTGGATTGTTTCCCCTCCCCGGCACTTGGATACTTGGACGTGGAAACTCATATATGCATACTTGGATTTGATCAGAACCTGGGCAGCCTTGATGGGATGTTTCATAGACCCTTAGCTGGGTAGTCTGCGCCCGTAGGACTTGTCATAGGCGCACGAGTATTGAGGATTCTGTTATGCGTGCTGGTGAGGCCAGTCCCCCGATTGGACGACTCGTCCTTAGCCACATGGCTGTTGAGGATTCCTCCATGTGGTATATTCAAACAATCCTTAGATTGGATTGTTTTCCCTTGGTACATGATGATGGTTTGAGGTATGTGTATTTATATATATATATATATATATATTATTATTATTTTTTTTTTTTTTTTTTACTATCTAGTTTATATCATTGTATCCTATACTTATCCCACTCTTGAGTTTCTTACCTTTCCCCCTTGGTTCTAGATCTCCATCTGGTATCAGAGCCGTAAGCGTTGTTGAGTCAGTTCTAAGTCTCTAACTCATCCCGCCCAAGTGGCTGGTTTAATTCTCTCAAAGTTAGCAAAGTCTTTTAGTTTCTTCTTTTTGATTATTTTCTGTGTGTTTGTTCCTTAACCTTTTTCTCTCTGGTCGTCCAAACAATCAGTCCTAGAGTCCAAACAGTAAGTCCCAGGTGAGACATGAGCGGTTGCGGCATGAGCGGAGAGAGAGAGAGAGAGAGAGAGAGAGAGAGAGAGAGAGAGTCTTTAGGTTTGCAGGTACGCAGTAAGAATCAATAGAAGTTTCTATCACACTTTCTACCTTTGAGAGTCATAACCCAATTTACTTGTAAGTATGAGTCGTCTTCTTAGAACCAACTCTGTCAATAGCTGTAGTTCTAGAGCCAGTATCAGTAAAATCCCAGACATAGTAAATGAAGAACAAGTAGAATTTGAGTCAGATACTTCAATTAGTTTTAAAGACTGGAATATACCTAGAGTCCCTAGTCAAGAAATCTATAGAAAACGATGGTCAATTTCCTCTTTCAAGTCAACAACCCATGTTAAAACAGTTGAACAAGTCTATGCCCTTAGCAAAGAACATGAAACATGCCAGTTCAATCAAAACATATAGAAAAGATGGCCACAATTTCCTTCACATCGGTTTAGTCCAAGTCGCAGTAAAACCTTTGACCCGAATAGGTCTTAATGCCTCCATCCTTCTCTGCCTTAGAGATGGAAGGTTAACCAATTTTAGTGACAGTACTTTAGGAATCATTGAGTCAAGTTTGTTTAATGGGCCAATCCACTTTGATTGTTATCCATATTTCACAGTAAGCCTTAGTGATCCACATATTTTAAAAACTTTAACTTTGAATATTAAAACTGAAGGTTATGAAGTCCTACCTGGCACACAACCTTTAGCTTTAGTTTATAGAATTTATTACAAAGTCACAGGTACTAACATGAATTTCCAAGCTCTTAATAAAAGTCCCAAAGACCAAACTTTGTTAATTCAAAGTAGTAAAGCAAATGCTAATATTCGAGTTCCTCATGCAATTAAATGGTCAAATGTTAAGTTACCCTTAGATTGGACATTAGCAACCGAGAGTCAACCTACTCCAATTCAACATAATCTAAATAATTTAGATTATATTCAACAATACTTAGATGGTATAGCCAAAATTAATTTTGGAAATCAACCTCTTCCAAAGTCCACAGTCAAATTAGAGCAACTTCCAACACCTAATCAATCCCTTAAGCAGCCAGCTAGGCATTCATTCACCGCATCTTCCTCTACTCTAGAAAGAGACCTAGAGTTAGAAAAAAATTTAATATATTTAAAATTAGAGTCATTAAGGAAAACCTCCCAAGTCAACCATCCATGTTATGGAAAGACCCCAATAAAAGAAGATGAAAAATCCAATTCCCCTGAGCCACCTGCACAAACTGATTTTGAAGCTGAAGCTCTTCCATTAGATAATCAGTTAAGAACCCTTAGCAAAAAAATTAAAATTCTTTGGTCAAACTTAGACAAACATTTACATGCCCCTGAAAATGCCATTGGAAGAAATCAATATTATACTGCTGTCCCCAATAAAGAACAAAGAAATCAAATCTTTAATGAATGGAAAATTTATATAAAAGTGTCAAAGTTAGAAATTTTTTATCTCGATTATGTAGAAAGTCATTATCTAAATAAGGAATTAAAAACTTTAACCTAGGAAAAATGGAAAAAAGAAGATAATACTAAAGTCATAGCCAGTCATCCCCCAGCCGAAACAATAATTATTAACCACAAAAATGCTAAGCTCACAACCAGTCCATTTAAGATTCCTGAGTCAAATGACAAGAAACTAATTGAACAAAATAATTATACAAACTAGAGTCTAATAGTAATGGGAAAACAATTAGATAAAATGGAGACAAAAATTGACAAAATAAATCCCCAAGAATTAGCTCTTAAATCTCACAAAGAAAAACCTCTAGTAAAATTCCGAGACCTAAAGTCAAGCCCAACCCTTAAGACAAGTCCCACGTTGGAAAAAATTGAAGAAATGCTCAAGTAACTAACCCCAGTCAAAGAAAAACCTGAAACCTCTCCCATCAAAGTCAGTCTTCTGCCATGATTAATTTCTCTGAAACTGAGTCCAACTTCAGTAATGAAACTGATTCTAGTAATATTTCAAAAATTGAAAATGCTTTTAATAATTTAAAATTAAGTCGATTAAAAAATAAAGTCAATCCAACCAGCTTAGTAAAAAACTGGTTACCAAAGTCAATTCTCAATCTCTGCTGATAAATTATATGAATGGAATATAGAGAATTTGAGGGAGAGAATGGAGAGGAGCTCTAGAGAGATGTTTGAGAGCTCCCCCCCTTGGGGTGTATTTGTAAGCTTGGAAAACTTCACTATTTATAAGCTCAAAAGTACAAATCTGATTTGAGTATTGCATCTACCTACAAAACCCACTACACCAACTTTACCTAACTTCCTCACCAAAAACAATTAGCTCATGCATATGTCATGCATGACACTGCACTGCAGTCTGTTTGTAGGCCGATTTTGGGCTCATTCCTCTTCTCAATAAATTCTGAAAATATATGGACCTTCAATTTCTTTGTCTTAGCTTTCCAACCATATGTAACCCATCATAAGGAAAAATTGGAAAGGCCTTTACATATCATTTTTGGCACAGTAATGCAGATTCTTCAAAATTTCACCTTAAGTTGCCAAAACTGTCATAACTTCTTCTAGAAGACTCAAAATCAAGAACAGTAAAATGCTCCAGAAACTAGACTCTCACATTTTTCCAATGGTTTTGGCTCATTAGCTGGTTTTTCCTGAGCACACACAGTCTGATCCGTGAAGTTGACTGATCTGCATACACAATTTTGAGCTAACTTGACTCCAAAATGCATTAAATGAGTCCGAAGCTTAATACACTGAAACAAACACAAAAAAGATTAAAAGCACAAGTTTAACTAAAAAACATTACGAAATCATAAGCTAGAATGGTACAAAATTGTATACAATTATGCACTGATCATAAATAAATAGAAATGTATAGAAATTTGTAAATCATACTTCCTTTTCATACAATAATAATAATAATAATACTTGGCTGCAATTACTGACCTAATACCAGAAAAGTATGACTAAAATTGATAATCAATTTCTTCCAGATCTATACGTTTTTTATTAATAGAATCTTCCTAATGAAATTAAAATAGTATATTTCTATTGCCAATAAGCACATATATATTCCTTTCTAGAAGAAAATAGCTACTAATCTCAATTTATACTTATAACTTACATCAAAACAACCACCCATACATTACCAAAAGACACATAGATTTCCAGCATAATATCACCAACTCCAACTGACCAAAAACTAAAACACAAAAGCATTAAAAAGTTCAAGAAAAGACCTATAACCTATATTATATTAGCATAAGAAACTTTCCTAATCAATTTTATCATCCAACAAAGATGAATTTGCATGTTCCTTTTTTTTTTTTTTTTTACAGTGCCACAAGATAGTGATATCTTGATTTTTTTATAAAGAAAATGAAATTGGTGATATCTTGATTTTTTTATAAAGAAAATGAAATTGATATGTTGATAAAATATAAAGAGGTGTAGTAAATTCATTGAGGGAAAATGTCGAGTAGGTGGTAGGCACTCCTCGTTGCCACTAACAAAAAAGAAGAGGAACTATCCTTATTTCCTAATAAGACAGAAAGAATACAATTCAAATCCAGGGGAAAGTTAAGAAGAAAGGAATCTAACTCCACTACTTAACTAAACTTGACTGGAGAGTGATAATTTATATTACTTAAAAATTATGGTAATTTTTTCAATTCAATTAGTTGTAGTTCAGATATGTAGAGATATTGAATGCCCACGTATAACACAAACCCAGTTCTTTGTCAATATTCTTGTTTGTTTGTTAAAAATCCTCAATTTTCTCCGATTTCAACATTTTCTCGAGTTAAACTCCCCGAAGCATCTTGAGATTGAATGAGATTCATGTTAGGTACCTAGGGAATGGCTTTCTTGCCCATTATAACATAATATGTCTTTTATCAAAGATGTCCTTAACTCTAACTATTACATAATTAGTTGCCTTTAAGGGCACATTTCTAACAATAGGAACGAGACTTTCTGCCGAAATTTCGGCAGAGTCTCCCCTAAAAAATGGACATTTCTCAAAAAATTTCAACTTGTTAAAACATATATAAATATTCCCAACTGCCACACGCACAGTGTAGTAACACGCAATATACATAATAGGCCTCCGGCCTTACATCCAACCCTAGTATGGGCGATAACAGAGCAATCTAAGGAGTTTCAATTTACAATCAAATATAAAGTTCAACGGGAATAGAACTAGTAAAAGAGTGTCCTACGGAAGCTCGAGGCTCGGAAGCAAAGATCTTGGCTCGGCCGCTCGGTTCGAGTCTATCTACTGCCTAGGGGGCGCAAAACTGAAAATTGTGCGTGGACAAAAACAAAGTTTGTTATCTCTGAAAACAACATATAATAACCCTACACATAACCAAGCATAGATAAAAATTCTCGAAAATAGCATATATCAACTCAAGATAATCACAATATGCCAATACCCAAATGTATTTCAAATACTTTCATAAAAATATCATGTTTCAACAATTAATTATATAAATAACTCAATAATCAAATAAATCATTATGCATAGCTTTGTCATAAAAATAATGTTTATTATTTAAAAACAAAGTCCACTCACAGGTAATTCCACGCTGCTTGACCCTGAGAGGGTCCCGCCTGTTGCGCGTATGTTGAGTCAGAGTACCTATTTAAGAATACGAAGACTAAATTAATTAAATACCTCGAACGAGAACTTTAAAATAAATTCCTAGTTTCCCGGGTTTCAAAGTGTGTGTATGACAGACGAGGAGTTCCTAAGGTCCAACTACGTGTTTTGAATGGTGGAATAACCTCGAAAGACGCTCGGTCAACCGAGTGGTCAAACTTCCCAAATTTGGTCAACCGGGCCTGCTGGGCGCACGACCTCCGATTTCCGATCCAAAAGTTCCTATGGGTTCAACAAGGTTTATTATACATGTCCTGCTAGTTTGGTCCGATTCGAACGGTCGAATCGCTCACGATCGCACACTCGGACGGTTATAGTTCTACGCAAACTTTAAGTCATTGTATCGAAGCATCCAGGACTCCGACTCACGATCCAAAAATTCCTACACGATCTTAGAGGTGCCTAGATCAACATATTTGAAAATGGAGTCGATCCAAGGGTCCGAACATATATCAAACCCGGATAACGCCTAATATGCGTAAATCTGATCGGCAGTCAATCGATAACCAAATTCAAATATGAGCATATCGTCGTGCTCGGGACGACATGGGGATCATTCTAGCTTAAAAACCCAACATTGACATTCCATCGATGCGCCACCACCGTCGGCGGGTGTCTAGAGAAATTTTCCGGCGATTGTAAAACTCCAAACCGCTGGCCAATAATCAGACCAACAGATCAAGCACATCAAGAGGAGTAACTTTATACCTTTGCTCGAAGATCAATTCGACCGTTAAAGCCCTCGAACGAATGGTTTTCTCGTCGAAAAACCTAGATAGTTTTGGCTTCGGATTCAATGATTTTCACTTGGAATTGGGTTGGGTCTTTGAGGGAAAATATAGAAGAGAGGTAAGGGAGTGGTTTGGGTGTGATAACACGGCCGGGGGTGGCCGGAAATGGCCGGCGCAACATCTGGAACAGACGGCAGTCGCGGCTCCAAAATAGGGCTCGGGTTTTGTGTGAAATCGAGCCCTAACTCGATGGTTTTGATCTTCAAGAGGTAGTAGGCTTTGAAGAGGGAAGAGAGACAGAAATTTTGTTGGTGGTGGCATTGAATTTGGTGGCCGGTTGTTTCTGTCACAAGAAGGATAGGAATCGAGGGAGGAGGAGAGATAAAAGGGGATAATGCGTGAGAGAGATAGAGAGAGAGAGAGACCAGGTTTTAAAAAAAATCAGACTTTGAATTATTTACGGTTGTGCCATTGGACTTCCGTTGATCGTAACTTCTTCGTTACAACTTTTGAGCCCACTACGTGTCTATGAACTCATATTGACACGATCTATGTCATGGTGTCATTCAATTTTCCAAATTCCTACCGTATTAAAAAGTGACCAAAATAACCATATCCTTGAGGGCAAAATTGTAATTTCAAGATTAATTAAATTATATAATTTAAACAAATAATTAAAATTGGGTTGGGATGTTACAAGTAGTGTGTAGAGAATGAAAGATGAAACATAGTTTGGCAAAAAAAATTCATCTAAACTAATAACTTTGGATAGATAAGAAATACACTTGAATTGTTGCCACCCCCAACTAACAGAGCATGAGCCCGCTAAGATTTGCGATTCACAATTTTTTTCTCTTCGGATTTATGTATCCAATCTAAGAAATTAGGAAAGAGTGGAAAACCCTAGGGACTCAGATATTTTTGGTTTTGGGAGAATGAAGAGAAAATGTGGTGACCAAGAGGAAGAGGAGTTGAATATACACTATGCCAAAAAAGGCCTTTAGCAACGGATAAAATCCGTTGCCTATTACCCATAAATACCGTGGTATTCAAGCCTGTTGCCTATTACTATGTAATAGGCAACGGATATTATCCGTGGCCTTTTTATAGTTATAGCATCGGATATTTGGAAAAATCCAATGCATAAATGATTTCCGTGTGCCAAAAAAAGGTTGACCTCTGACGCCTTAACCTAAAACAACATCAGTAGTTTCAAAAGGGAGGAGGCTAAAGAGGTATTATAACATCAGTGGTATCTACTATACTGATGCGTATTGTCAATTACAACATCGCAGAAACAAATACTGTTGTTACGAATTATGCTATATGTCATCGCTTTTTCTATTTTGTGGACGTGAAAAGCCTCCAATAGTGCTAGTTATTATATAAATGCTAATGGTACTTCTAGTTTTAGGCATCAATGATCATATATGTTTGGTGGTTGTTTTTATCTTTCAACTTCAGTTATTTTTGGAAAACTGAAGTTGTTATAAACAATAGGCATCACTTATGTACAGAAAGTGTAGGTATTTTGCATGTTGCACTTTACTTGGTTACTGTCTTAGTATATCAAAAAAACATCATTTCCAAATCATGTTGTGTTGCCATTGTTCATAAAAAAAACTTGAGCCAAAAACTTGAATGATCCATACTTGTCACATCCAAATCACAATTTTTCCAGCCCTACACCACAAAGTATCCATACTTGTCTATATATAAGCAAAATACTAGCTAGAAAGACATTTAAAATAAAGAAGGAATGTTTAGATCAATCAAAAAGCCATTATAGGACATAAGTTTCCAATTCTTCTCACACCTCATCCAATTCCATTTGGGTGTACGTATCCTTCCGTTTAGCTCTATACTGAAAAGAAAAAAAAGCATGTAAAATGTAAACACAAACAACAGAAATACGAACATAAGCTTAAAAAGTGCAAGGTGTAGAAAAAAGAAAAAAAAAAGACATGTTAAATGAAAGGAGAGAATGCTTAGTACAAACAAAAAGCCAAATCTCCCCATTCTTATCTTCATGTGCAAACATCCATAAAAGAGCTATATCAATTTCCTCATCCTTCTCCACTATCTTCTTCTCTTTCTATCAATAGGCATATACTGTAAACAGAAGCCACAATAGTTAAACAATCCATGACTTTGCAATCATTTTAAAGCAAAAGGAACTGAGAAAAAAGAAACAGAAATGGAAGAAAAAAAACCAGACAGCAGAAAACGCCATTGCAAGTCCTTCCCAGCAGAGAAGAACTGAGCCCACCCTTGAAGACAACAAAAATGATCTTGACACATTTTAGAGTAAGTAAATATAATGGATGTGAATAACACAAATATTTTAATCAAACAATCATTTAAGAAAAACAGAACTAAAGAGCAGAGTGTAATGTAACATTGACAATGAACACATCTTTATCCCATTAATATATTTTTCTTTCAAAACAAATTTCCAGGTATTGGTAACTACCTCTTTCAAAGTATGCAATAGAGCTTAAAAGTAGCAAGAACATCTTGTTATGCTATACAATTCAAAAGTGCATTATCCAACCTGTTTCAAATCCTCCTCATAATCACTAAGTAAATTGATACAGCATCAACTCCTTTGAGCTTAATAGCTACTCAATCGTAGGCTCTAAATTCAGCAAACCCAATTTAAGAATAATAATACATACATCAGCCCACAATAATTAATTACCTAAATTCACAAACAGTACGAAATCTAAACAAAAACTATGAATAATGCTATTTTCTGCATGTGACAATTAACCGTTTCTTTTTCTTTTCCTTTTTGAGGAAGACCAGCAATCTAAAAATTCGTATTGATTTGCAAGCCCCCGAATTATGAATGTAGATTCTAACTTTTGATTTATTAAAGCACTACCAAACATACAAACTCAAATTAAATCAACATGTATCACTCAAATACCATAAGTACCAAGCAGTATTAAATAACTTACCCTCAATCCTAATGCCATATCCTTCTTCTTTTCTTCTTCTTATTGCTATTTTTGCCTTAAGCTAACAACCCTATAAACAATATCATCCTGCTCATTTACAAACACAAAAACAGAGAGATAATACTCAAATCCTCAAATAGAGCAACTTACTACTATATAATTCCCTGAATAAAACAACAACAAAAATAATTAAAGTATTGAGCTTTTAAAGCTGCTTGAGACATGAATTATTCATCAATAAATAATTGAACATCATACTTCATTAATAGGAAAAACACACACACAACACTTTCAGCTTCTTAAGCAAGTATTTCAAACAGGCTACTGCAAAAATTAAAACAAAATCTGTTAGATATTATATTTTGGGAGAGCTTGAGACCAAATCAGTCTTCAAACTCAAAATAGTCTATGCCTTTGCACTCTAAGTTTCACTAATCATCTTAAAACAACATTTTGTTTCTCATTTAACTCAACACAGCAACATAATAAAAGACATCACAGGAAACATCAAATATCCAATACTAAGGGAAACAAAAATATTTGCTAAATTGACCAGTTAATTGATGGGGCCATGACCTTGCCACTAGCTAAAATATAAAGACATGTCTTTGACAAAAAAAGATTAATAATAACAAGAATAAAGATAAGTTTCTTTGACAAAAAATACAATAATGAAAATAAAAATAGAGCAAAGCTCACAGACAAAAGCAAACAACCCTTGAAACAAATAAACACTTACATGACCCACTTCCAACATTGTCATCACCAGATCCAGCGTATGTAGCTTTCAGTAAATCATAGATGGCCAAACAAATATCTCAAGCACAACAGAAAACTCAAATAAATGGCCAAATAAATGTTCCAAAACTCAAAACTCAATTATATAGAGCAAATGGTATTCATACCTAACAGAAAGGCAGCATATGAAGGAAGTGGGGAGACGACGAGTTCGCCAGTTCAATGGTTGAGGGGCTGCAACGACCTTGTTATTATTATTTCTTTCTTTTGAAGAGAAACTTTTATATTTAAAACCAAGCCAAACAGAGTGCATAAGGCATCCACGAACAGAAAAAGAAAAACAATGAGGAACAAAAAGAAGAACAGAGACAACACAGGAAGGGAACAACGCAGAAACGACCTTGTTATTAAGACAAAAAAAAATAGATTTTATTTTGAAATAATCAAAATCAAATAACTATACAACAATTTTTGAATAAAAAAAAGATGAAAATACCTTTGAATCGAAGAGAATTGACTGCTCAAAGAGATGGTTTGGGGTGCAGAGAGGGTGGGAAATAACTCAGACCATCAAAAACATATTGGCTATTATCATAATGAAACCGACAACTTTCACTACAATTATCACCATTATTATAATCAAACATAAAATCCAGAAAAATATCCCCTAAAACAAAACAAAAATCATATTTTCAATTCACATAAAATTTGCCCAGAAAAAAACCCATAAATCTTTACTTTAGAAACTTCCCAATTTCTATATAAATTGAAAAGATATTATTGCACAAAAAGATAATAAGGGCTTACAAAGGAGGAACAAAGGGCAAGCCAGAGAGACAACGAGCCAGCCGAAGAGAGAAAAAGACAGAGTGAGATTAGAGAAATTACCCAATAAATTGAAACCCTAACTGAAATTTCCCAAAACATTGAAACCCTAACTTAAATAATCTCACAGGACAACGCTGTGAGAAAGAGGATGCCGACGACGAAGGTTGAAACCCTAACGAAGGGACTTCGATGGTTCTCTCTCGACAGCGACGAGGATGCATATGGCTCTCTCTTTCTTCGAATGCCTTAGGTTATTTTTGTCGTGGCCAAGCTTTGAGTGTCCAGATGGAGGAAAGAGAAGAAGGAGATTGAGGAGATTCAAAAAATTGTGAGTTTTTTTTAGGAGATAGAAGTTTGGCTGAAAAAAGGCGAGGGACTTTAGGAGGGATTGAAAAAAAATGCGAGGGAGAGGAGGGGAGTTTGCGAGGGGAACCTGAAAAAAGGAGAGGGAGGGTGAAATTTTTTTGCTGGAGCGTTGACTATACTTTTAGCATCAGTGTCTGCCAAAAAACACGCCCTCACTTTACCAAAAAAAAATAAGAAACACTTTAGGCATCAGTCATTAGAACAGATGATGCTAAATTGGCATCAAGGCATCGCCAACAAAAACAAAATATTTGTGCTGATGTATTTTTACCCTTTAGCATCGTAATTTATAAAAGTGATGCCTAATGTACTAACAACATCAGTTTTCAAGTTTATTGATGCCAATGTAGTGTTGCTAAAGCCAAATTTTGGCATAGTGATAGGGAAAAATATTTAGATAAATTTCGAGCGAAATGAAGACCCGCGAACTAGCGTGCTTGTTTTCCTGAGGATATTTTAGAAAGTGTCGGGTATAAAAGGGTCTTAATTGACATTCTTTGTAAAATGTCAGGGAAAAGTGATATGTTGATGTTCTTTATAAAATGTCAAGGAAATGTGATATAGAGTTGACGTTCTTGATAAAGTGTCAAGGAAAGTGATATATAGTTGACGTTTTTGTAAAACGGAAAGTAAACTTGCTAAGTAGTCAAAGTTTCGTAAAATAGTTCATGGTTTTGCAAAAAGCGTCAACTATTAAGTGTCAACTAAGGCCTATTTTCTTGTAGTCATTTCAAGTCTCTATATTTAGCATCAGTGCATTTATACACATTTAGAAAAGACATGACAATAGTCAATATCGCAATTTCTCTGAATTTCGAAAAGTGTTTTCTTGATAAGTTGAGAAAGCGAGTGTAGTCTTGAGTTGTAAATATCAATTAAGATATTTGTTACTTGCAAGGTACTTGTAGATCAAGTGGTAAAAAACATTTAGCCCCGCACCTAAGGTCTTAGGTTTGATTCTCTATTCCTCCAATATCGCGTGTATTAAAATATATATATATAGAAAAAGATATATGTTATACAAAGAGGGGCAAAAATTCTAAGGACTCCTAACCTTTGGCTAATTTTGGCTAAGTTTTGAAAAGTAGGGACTAATATGTGATTGACCCCAAACTCCCGGGGTTCAAACTGTAATTAACTTACCAATTATATTATACCTTTGGGTTCAACATGTGCACTCGTTTTCCTATTTAAGGATGTGAGAATAAGCTTGTCATCACAATCAATATCTCAGAAGTGGATCGGGAGTAGTCGTCTGGGACA